>CM073731.1:20153596-20456309 GCA_037113605.1 Calophaca sinica
GAAGAAAGCACTGATGAAGATGAGAACATCACCCTCCTGGTAAAAAGGTTTGGAAAATTTCTTAAGAAAGACAAAAATATTAAATTTGATAACAAAAAGAAATTTTTCAAGAAAAGGGATACATCCACTTCAAATCAGAACTTCACATGTTTTGAATGCGGTAAGGAAGGACATATGAAAGCAGAATGTCCTAATCTGACAAAGAAGAAGTACTTCAAAGGGAAGAAGGAATTCAAATTCAAAAGGCCTACATTGCATGGAACGACAATGAAGTAAGTACATCTTTCGATTCAGAAAGTGGAGAATCTGAAGTCCAAGCACTAATGGCATCACATCACTCAGATGATGAACAAGAGAAATGCCTGAACAGCACCAACAACACATGGTATCTCGATAGTGGCTGTTCTAGGCACATGACTGGTGATTATACAAAGTTTACATCTCTGAAGCTGAAATCTAAAGGATATGTCACATATGGAGATAACAATAGAGGAAAGATTCTTGGAATTGGTTAGATTGGAGCTTCTCCCTTCACAACTATTGACGATGTCCTATATGTCGAAGGTTTGAAACACAACCTGATTAGCATAAGTCAACTCTACGACAAAGGATTCAGAGTCAACTTCATCAAGGAAAAATGTATCATTGAAAATGAAGCCTCTCCTGAAGAGAAGTTAGTGGGAAATAGAATCGACAACTCCTATAAAGTATGTCTACATGATTTATCTTTGAAGATTAAATGTCTAGTGGTAAACAATAATGATGCATGGCTTTGGCACAAAAGAATAGCACATATTCACATGGAACATTTGAATAAGCTTGTCAAACATGATCTTGTTATTGGATTACCCAAAATGAAATTTGTCAAAGATAGATTATGTGACGCATGCCAAAAGGGGAAACAAACAAAATCCTCTTTCAAACCAAAGAATGTGGTATCAACTACAAGACCACTTCAGTTGATTCACATGGATCTGTTTGGTCCCTCAAGAACTAGAAGCTTTGGAGGTAATGTTTATGCTTTAGTTATTGTTGATGATTTCTCTAGATATTCTTGGACTCTATTTTTAGCACAAAAAGGTGATGCATTTAAGGCATTCAAGAAGTATGCAAAACAAGTGCAAAATGAGAAATCTATGAAGATTGTGTCAATTAGAAGTGATCATGGTGGGGAGTTCTAAAATGCTCTTTTTTAAGAATTTTGTGAAGAACATGGTATCACTCACTACTTCTCAGCTCCAAGGACTCCTCAACAAAATGGCGTGGCAGAAAGAAAGAATCGATCTCTAATTGAACTGGCTAGAACAATGCTCAGTGATTCAAGTCTACCAAAGTACTTACAGGCGGATGCGATAAATACTTGCTATGTTACAAATCGAGTCAATATAAGGCCGATCTTGAAAAAGACTCCTTATGAGCTATATAAAGGAAGAAAGCCAAACATCTCACATCTTCATGTCTTTGGATGCAAATGTTTTGTACTCAACAATGACAAAGACAACCTAGGTAAGTTCGATGAGAAATCCGACGAAGGTATATTTCTTGGCTATTCTCTTTCAAGTAAAGCCTATAGAATTTATAATAAAAGAACCTTAGTTATAGAAGAATCTATGCATGTTTCCTTTGATGAAACTAACCCAACTAAGGTAGAGGAAGTTTCTTGTGACGATGATGATGATATAATGGAAGCATCTACAAAAGACACTACTAAGAATGCTGAGTCAGAATTACCTAAGGAAGACTCTGTCAAAGAAAGACAAATTGATTCAATTAATCACCAAGACGACAACCTTCAACAAGAGAAGAATCATCCTGATCTACCTCGTGAATGGAGAATTCATCGGGATCATCCTCTTGACAAAGTATTTGGTGATGTTGAATCAGGAGTAAAAACAAGACTAAATCTGAAGGAAGCTTGCCTAAACATGGCTTTTGTCTCTCAAATAGAACCTTCAAAGATAAATGAAGCTCTTGTAGATGATCAATGGATTCTTGCCATGCAAGAAGAGTTAAACCAATTTGAAAGGAATCAAGTTTGGGAACTTGTCCCTAGACCACAAGACAAACACATCATTGGTACAAAGTGGGTGTTTAAGAACAAACTTGATGAAAATGGGATAATTATTCGAAACAAGGCAAGGTTGGTTGCTCAAGGCTATAATCAAGAGGAAGGAATTGATTTTGAAGAGACATTCGCTCCTGTTGCAAGGTTAGAAGCTATACGTTTATTACTTGGTTATGCTTGCTCTCTAGATTTTCAATTATTTCAAATGGATGTCAAAAGTGTCTTCTTGAATGGATACATAAATGAGGAAGTTTATGTCAAACAACCTCCTGGGTTTGAAGATTTCAAAAACCCCTCACATGTATTCAAATTGAAGAAAGCTCTTTATGGCTTGAAACAAGCCCCTAGGGCTTGGTATGACAGACTTAGTCAATTCTTAAGTGAAAAAGGATTTGAAAAAGGTAAGGTAGATACTACTCTATTCATCAAGAGAATTAAGGATCACACTCTATTGGTCCAAATTTATGTTGATGACATCATTTTCGGATCAACTAATAAAGATTTGTGTGAAGAGTTCTCAATGATGATGCAAGGAGAATTTGAAATGTCCATGATGGGAAAGTTGAATTACTTTCTTGGACTTCAAATCAAGCAAACTAAGAATGGTATCTTCCTAAATCAATCAAAATATTGTAAAGAACTGCTAAAAAGGTTTGACATGGATAACTGCAAAGAGATTGCAACTCCTATGGGATCTGGTACTTATATTGATCAAGATGAGTCAGGTTCATCAGTAGACATCAAGAAATATCGAGGTATGATTGGTTCATTATTATACTTAACTGCCAGTCGTCCTGACATCATGTTTAGTGTATGTCTCTGTGCTCGATTTCAAGCCAATCCAAAAGAATCTCATCTTTCTTCGGTAAAGAGGATCATGAAGTATCTGAAAGGGACAACAAATGTTGGCCTATGGTATCCCAAAGGTAGTATCTGCTCTTTAGTTGGTTATTCAGATTCTGATTATGCAGGGTGCAAAACTGATCGAAAAAGTACTAGTGGCACATGCCATATCCTTGGAAATGCTTTGATATCCTGGTCTTGCAAGAAACAAGCAAGTGTTGCTCTCAGCACCGCTGAAGCAGAATATATTGCAGCTGGAAGTTGTTGTGCTCAAAGTCTTTGGCTAAAACAACAACTATGTGATTATGGAATCAATCTTGGATGCATTCCTTTAAGGTGTGACAACACAAGTGCTATAAATATATCAAAGAATCCTGTTATGCACTCTCGTACCAAGCATATAGACATTCGACATCATTTTCTACGAGATCATGTTCTAAAAGGAGACGTGGTGATTACATTTGTTGATACTCATGCTCAATTAGCAGACATCTTCACTAAGCCATTAGCCAAATAACCCTTCTTCAAGATAAGAAGAGATCTTGGCATTTTGGATGAGAAAGATATATTAGACCAACTCATTTGGTGACAGGTTCTTTAGTTTAATTTTTTTTAGTAATATACCTATATTTTTTTTTATTATTGTGTTATTCTAGTGCATGTATGCGTTTTAATCATTACTCTATGTGATATGTGTATTATACATAGAATAGGTACTCATACATTGCATGTTTTATCGATAACAGTAGCAGGGTAATCGATTACATGTTCAGAAATTTCAGTTTTTCGCAAACAGACCCGTCGTGTAATCGATTACCACCTGGGTATAATCGATTACGTCCGCGAAAATTTGCGAAAATCATTTCATTCATTCTTGCAATCGGTTACCTCTCATCCTTTCTCAACCACCCACCTTCAAATCCTCATTTCTACCATTGTTGCTAAAATCCTTCACTTCTAATCCCTAATCCTCTTCCCATTCGTGGCCCTCTTCTGTTTTTTTCCCCAAAATTTCGAACCCTACGTCTACCTTCAACACTATCTTCACCATGGAACAATCAAGGAAGTTCAGAAGCAAGAATCCTTCGATGAATGATGCAAGGAGAGAGAATCCCAATCCTCTGGACGTATCAAGGCTGTTGGCTAACGCTGGTCAAAGGACTCGCTTTCAACAGTTCATTGGTAGGAAACTCATCACTCCCAAGTATGTGAGCCTTATTGCTTTTGCTGGATTTCATTTCCCTTCGTTGCTAGAAAGTCAGGGAGTAAAACCACTTGTTATTGATTCTGGCAATTATTACCCTGATCTTGTTAGAGTGTTCTATTGCAATTTAGAGGCTAAGGGTAGTGGTCCGACTTCTTGGGTAAAAGGGGTTCCTATTAAATTATCCTTAAAGCAAGTTGGAGAGTTTCTTGACATTCCATTTGAAGGAGAAAAGATTCATACTGATTTCTTATGTGATTGGGAGGAGTATGACAAAAGAGACTTCTATTTATCAATGTGTCGATATGATGAGGCTGAAATTGCTCAGAAAAGACAAAGGTCTGGTGCAGCCTCATCTGCCAAAAATATCCTCTCTGTAGGCCACTTGAATGTTGATGATAGACTTCTTCACTATGTTCTCTGCTATGTCTTAGTACCTAAGGCCTCAAACTACTCTCAAATAAATGATTTTGAAATGCAAATCCTGTATGCTATCAAGAATCACAAACATATCAACTGGGCCTATTTGGTTGTAAATCATATGTTGTCACTAAAGAAGAGAACTACAAGTTTGCCATTTGCTAGACAAATCTCCCGATTGTTGGAGTGCTGCAATGTCGACACCAACAATGAGGTTTCTCTGGCAATGACACCTGCTGACAATGAAATCGATATGGATATCTTACCAAAGATGGGTATAAACTGGGATGCTGCTGCACATGTCTACAAGCATCGAAGCGATATGCTACAACCTCCTGCACACGAAGATGACGAACCTCAAGATGGTGAGGTCACAAATCAAATGATTTTGGATGAGCTTAGGAGTGTCCGTGGTTACATGACTGAGAGGTTTGATCATCTGTCTGCACGCCTGGACCGCCTTGAAGCTTTTGGAAATAACAATGAGGAGGATGAAGAGTAGCCTGACTTGCTTCATCATGCATGCATCACATTACCAATATGTCATGTTTGTTTATGTTGGATTTCCAAATCTAGTTATGTATTATTTCTTTAATTGCACTTTGATTTATGTTTTTTTTTATTTGGACTTTACTAAGTAGGAACTTTGAAAAGTTTGTATGGATGTCTAATATTAAGTATTTAGTTTGTGTTTGAATGAGCTTGGTAACTATATGCGCTATATTCTATTTATGCTACTTTTTCTTCTTTTTGATGATGTCAAAAGGGGGAGAAAGGAGATATTATATTCACTAACTTTTCAGGTTTCCCAACTCCAATACAAAGGGGGAGATATACAAGACAGGGGGAGCCTTTCCGTTCACAAACCGTTAACAAGATCGGTGTTTGTCATCATCAAAAAGGGGGAGATTGTGAAGAAGATTTCCTTCTTAAACTTGGCTGGGTTTAGATGATGACAAGATTGCTGATCAAAAAGAAGAAAAGCCTCCAATAGATCAAGTCAAAGATTCTACAGAGTCTTTAATTATTTACTGTCAAATCTCTGTAAGTATGGTTCGTATCTTTAACATATTACAAACTGTGATTATATAACTTAGATGTGCTCAAACAAATCATTCCTTAAGTTTAAAACTTAATCTAAGTTATTTTCAAAGTTGGTGTTGAAGCAAACCTTTTGAAATCTCAAGAAAAACATTTTTCGATTCTGTGTCGATTACCTAAAAGGTGTAATCGATTACATCAACTGAATTTTGAAAACTGTTTGTCAACGTACACCTGTAATCGATTACCACTGTTTCAAAATCAAATTTTCTGAAACGTTGTGACTTCAAATGGTGTGTTTTGGTCCCTGAAAAGTTGTCAAACGACCACCTTGCTTCATACACAATCTGATGATTATATATATACATTTTTACATCAGAAAACACACACAACTTTCATTCTTTTGATCATAAGATTTCAATATCATTTTACAAGTTCAAAACCTTCAAAACATTCTTGCCTAGAACTTTGGTACTATTTTCATATTCTGAAAAAGTTATTGAGCACTAAGTTATATACTTACAAAGTGATATTAATCTAATACAGCCATACGCTTTACCATTCTTCATCATTGTTAAACTCATCCTTGTGTTGAGTTTTTGGTTTGTAAAGATAGTGGGGTGCTATCTTGTTGTTGTATAGAAATTGTTAGGGAGCCTTGGGGTGAGGCTTGCTTGTAACAAGAATTTCTATCATAGTGAATTGTTTCTGCAGGTGTCAGAAGAACTGGATGTACCCAAGTGGTTAGGGGAACCAGTATAAATTCTTGTGTCTCAATCTTCTTCCTTATCCTTTTACTTTTGTTTTATCAATCAAACTTCATCTATCTATTCATAAAAACAAAAGAACGAAAAATCTCTAAAAGTCACACGAAAATCGTTCAACCTAATTCACCCCCTCTTAGGTTGCATACCAGACTTACAAAAACTTCACAATTTCACAACTGCCGTACATACTTCTATCTAAAACAATTACACAAAAGACTACTCATACACTTCTATCTAAAACAATTTTGCCAAATACGCACAAAAAAATAAATTATGCATCTTCTTCTTGTTTGAAATATTGTACTTTCTACCTATGTTTTTCGGTAGATTCATCGTAGCGCAATAAAAACGTGAAACGTGACCGTCTTGCCGCTAGTAGTAATAATAATAATAATGATGATGATGATGATGATGATGATGATGATAAGTAGGAAAAAACTTAGGTAAGGTTCCTTAGGTGCTGTTTGTGTGTTTTCTCTCACAAAATAGATAAAACAGTGGTAATTATGAGAGATTTGAGATATTAGGCGTAGATAGAGAGATAAATTTTTTATCTATTTTGTGAAAGAAACCACATCAACTGTAGTTAAGGAACCTTACCTAAGTTTTGTGCTAATAAGTATTTCACCCGTCTCATATTAAGTGTTCTTTTTACAATATTTGCATATCTCAAATTATTTGTCACTTTAAAATATCGAGAAAGTATTTATTACTTTTTTTATTACTTTTTTTCCAACAATATTCTTATTTATTTGTATATCAACTACCCTATATTACTTTTATTCTTATTCCTACCAAAAATTATTTATTACTTTTTTTTTCAACCAAAAAAAAAAACCCTATATTAATTAGTACTCTTTTCATCCAACTCCTTCAAAACTAATGACGTTTTAATCAACACAACTTATTTGACTTTGAAAATGATTGTAATTAATATTTTTTTTTTTAGACTAGTGCATCACCTTATAAAAGAACAATGGACAATTATAATTTCGTGCTACAGAGTGCTTTGCCAGTGGGCGATGAGGTAGGTTGTCACTAGAGTGCTACACCCTACACTTTGCAATCGCCTCACGCATAGATTACAACATGGGATCCACCATGAACGGAATACTAGTAATTCTAGTCGTGCGATAACATCCTAATCTTAAATGGACAGTGGAAAAAAGTCAAAAAGGAATGCTACAGACACTCTTTATGATACTCTCTCTTAAACACTCTCTCAATGATTGGGTCACGTCACACTTTTTTTTTTCAAAATCAACCATTGAATTGAAAGTTATTATCATATAGATCATATTTGTAAATTTTAACATTAATCTATGATCATTTGCTATGTCATCAAAATGCGTCAAGATTAACGTCAACGGTGTAATTACAAATAACGTTAATATTGACGCATCTTGATGACATAGCAAATGATTATAGATTAATGGTAAAATTTACTGATATGATCTATGATAGTAACTTTCAATCCAATGGTTGATTTTTAAAAAAAAGTGTGACGTGGCCCAATCATTAAGATAATATTTAAGAGAATGTGTCAAAGAGAGTGTCCGTAGCGTTCCTCAAAAGTCAAATATTCTAACAATATAAGAACTATTTTATTTTTAAATCAATTAAAAATAAATTCTATTAAAAAAGAATCAATTAAAAATAAAAAAAAAGAAAGCAGTTGAAATCCCTGCCTAATAAAAACACACAAATATACCTAGACAGAAAGACAAAGCCAAATAGGGGGAAATTTCGTGGATGACAAATAAGGCCACAACATATTCCTCAATTTAATTTATTTTTTGAAAATCTTAAATAAATAAATCCTCAGCTGAAAGCTGGCTCAGCAAAATTTAGCAAATAAAAATAATTAGTGTTACCACAGGTTGAAAAGCCCGCAAGTCCAGCCGATAATAAATCCAAATCTAGCCAAATTTATGACTCTTGATAGGCCGAAGCATATAAGCTATCACACTCTAGATAAGCTTGCTTGCTTATCGGAGACATGTATAAGTAGACTAACCTATCGAACAAGTTATAAAACCAAGCCCTGATTCTATCTCATTTCGTTCTCGCTCACGCTATTTAAACTGTCTGATACCATTTTTTCGTCGCTTCACACATTTCTTCTCTCATTCTCTCTCTCTTTCCGGGTTTTCTCTTTCTCCTTCTCCAACTCCAAATCCCTAGCCCCTTTTCAGGTATAAATACTCAACCACAAGAGCTCCATCACAGGAAAAGCTAGAGAGAGAAAGTAGAGCGAGAAAATACTGAAACCCTCCCTCGCCATTCTCGTTCTGCTTCGACGCCTCTCGATCTGTGCCGAGGAATCTCTGGCAGGTGAGAGCTCGTTAACCGTCGCATTTTCTTATTTCTAGCGTAATTTTCTGTGCAATTTACTGCTCCATGTGATTGTGATGTATTCATAGATACATATTTTGGTGAATTGTTGGTTTTTGATGTATCCGTTGTTCAATTCTTTGTTTCGATGCTCAGGTATTGTTGATCTGTTCGGTTCTAGATCTTTCAGGCGGCTCCGTCATGTCTTCGCTCAGCAGAGAACTGGTTTTTCTTATACTTCAGTTTCTGGATGAAGAGAAATTTAAGGAGTCTGTTCACAAGTATGCTTAGTTTCCTCAAATTTAAATTTATTGAAGTTTTTATTTTTCCTCTTATTTATTTGATAATTTATATTGTGTATGTGAATTTATGAACGTGGAGGTTGGAGCAAGAATCGGGTTTTTTCTTTAACATGAGGTATTTCGAGGATATGGTGACGAATGGGGAGTGGGATGAGGTGGAGAAGTACTTGGCTGGTTTTACGAAGGTGGATGACAATAGATACTCCATGAAGATCTTCTTTGAGATACGGAAGCAGAAGTACCTAGAAGCGTTAGACAAGTAGGTTACCCGTGATGTTCGGCTGTGTTACTCTTTTTTAATTTGCTTACTTCTTAGTCATTTTCTCTGTTATTACTTTAGAAATTAAATAAGAACAAATGTTGCAGGCAAGATCGAGCTAAGGCCGTGGATATTTTGGTGAAGGACTTGAAAGTATTTGCGGCATTTAATGAAGAGCTTTTCAAGGAAATCACACAGTTGTTGACTTTGGATAACTTTAGGTTTGGACAGTACCCTTGGATTTTATGTTTTGATGCCTGGTTTATTCGTTTTGTTTTTTGTTCTTTTTTCCCGACCTTATGACATGTGTTTATTATTATTATTTTTATATGAATTTGCAGACATAATGAACAGCTATCTAAGTATGGGGATACAAAATCTGCTAGGGGAATAATGCTGGCTGAACTGAAGAAACTAATAGAAGCTAACCCTTTGTTTCGTGACAAGCTGCAGTTTCCTTCCTTGAAGAACTCCAGATTGCGGACTCTAATTAATCAGAGGTTATTGAAAATATCTTATCTTATCCATGTCTACATAATCCATTCAGCGATAAGCTTGTTGTTAATTACATTTTCATTTATTTGTTGACTTGCAGTTTAAATTGGCAGCATCAACTTTGTAAGAACCCGAGGCCTAACCCTGACATAAAGACCCTTTTTGTAGACCATAGTTGTGGGCAACCAAATGGTGCGCGGGCCCCATCTCCTGTTACCAATCCCTTAATGGGTGCTGTCCCAAAGGCTGGAGGATTCCCACCACTCAGTGCTCATGGTGTAAGTTAAACAACAGGATATGATTAATCCTTGTTTCACTAGTAATGTTTTTCTATATTTTTTATGACTTTATACTTATTATGACCCCGTACCTTCTACACTATAGCCATTTCAGCCCACCCCAGCTGCTCTTCCGACATCCCTTGCCGGATGGATGGCTAACCCGTCTCCTGTTCCACACCCTTCGGCTTCTGCAGGACCCATAGGTTTGGCCGCAGCTAATAATGCAGGTAATATCACAACAAATAACTGTTTTGAGGGTTTCTAGTATCACAATGTCTGAGAATTGACCTGGTTCCATGCTTGATATGCATTGTTATTATCAATTATCAATATGATCACTCAGGATGGAGAAAATACTTGTAATTTGAAATAGCAGCTTTATGGATATAAAGCTGAGAAAGCCATGAAATTGATAGTGATATAGTAGCGGTTGGCTTATGACATCATTTAATGAAGTTGAATTGCACACTTCATATTTAACCAAACTGATTTTTTTCCCCCCGCCCTTTTGGCTTTCTACTACTTCCAATGGTAGCAGCTATTTTAAAGCGCCCCAGAACTCCTACCAATAACCCAGCTATGGACTATCAAACTGCAGATTCAGATCATGTATTGAAGAGAACAAGACCTTTTGGCATATCAGATGAAGTACAGTACTTGCATTCTATTTTCTCCTTTGTCTTACTTAAGTTAAAAATGAAAGTTTGAATCTTGTTATTATACTTGATGTCAGAGTTCCAGTGTGCCAAATAAGAATTATCTATGTTATTATAAGCTTTAATGCATGTTTGGATTAGTATAGTTTAAAAAAGAAAGTTTGAATCTTGTTACTATATTGCATTCTCCCTTTGATTTTGACTGTTGTTATCCATGTTTATGCCGGTCAGTTAGTGATGGATATTGATTCTTCAGTTGTGGAATTATGAAGAGAAAATTAAATTGCATTTCGGTATTGCCTAGAAGTAACCTTAGTTTTGTCTTTTCATACACTCCTTTACAGCAAAATTGTATTAGCTTTTTCCTTCATTTTTTCAAAACTAAAAACACTTCTCGAAGTGTATTTTAGAGAACCATTTTGTATATTAGTTCATATGCAAACTGAGAACACAACTGAATAACAAGTTTCTTTTGATGGTTCTTTTTCAGAATTACTTTCATTCCACAGATTAGTAAGTCGCATTTATGTAGGGAATATAAATTTTTTCTTTACACTCTAGCTGGGAAATGATGATACGTATAACTTATATGGAGTGGGCTAGTGTGTGTTGTTTATATGCTTGTCTTGCTATCTAAGGCAATTTGTTTTTCAATTTTGAGTACTCAAGGTTTTCCCTCCTTCCATACATATTCAAATGTAGCATGTACTGGCTGATTAGAGTATTAGTTCATTTTATATAACTGATCCCTGTTTATATATTTTTTTTTGCAGGTCAACAACCTACCAGTAAATTTGCTTCCTGTTGCATACTCTAGCCAGAGCCATGGTCAGAGCTCCTATTCCTCTGATGACTTGCCCAAGACTGTTGTGATGACTCTCAACCAAGGTTCAATTGTGAAAAGTATGGATTTCCATCCACTTCAGCAAATCCTACTTCTCGGTGAGCAACTTTCTGTTTGTATTTGAACGTCTTAATAAGTTCTTACATTTCTGTTTGTTTTTCCCATTGATTTTAATTGTTGATTTATTTATTTGTCTGTTGGTTAGTTGGAACAAACATGGGCGATGTCATGGTGTGGGATATAGGTAGTCGTGAAAGGATTGCTCATAGAAATTTTAAGGTTTGGGAACTTGGAGCATGCTCAGTGGCTTTACAGGTATGGCTCTCAAAATGTAGTTGTGAACCCTGCATATTTATCGATCATTTTTTAAGACAGCTGGTCATGTGGTGATTACTAATTCCCTGATTTTTTATAGGCATCCCTTTCCAATGATTACACGGCCTCAGTTAATCGTGTGGTGTGGAGTCCTGATGGAACACTTTGCAGTATGTTCTAATGAGTTTATTTTGCTGTGTATTGCTCTCCTATTCGCTGAGAAGTTCTTTTCATATTTCTGCATCTTGCCTTGTATACAATTTTGTAATGAGTTCTAAATTTTGTGTTATCCTTGTTAATACTTCAGGTGTTGCTTATTCTAAACATATTGTGCACATATATTCCTATCATGGCGGGGATGATCTGAGAAACCACCTAGAGGTTTGTCTGTCTAAAGTTCATAAATTTTCTACAAGCTCATTATTTGTCTATTAAATTATAGTTACTCCCGTTCATTTCCTATCCATCCATACATTGATAGCAAAAGGCCCATAACTTATCTTCTTGATGTATAGCTATTTGGTTTTTGTGGTGCAGATTGAGGCTCATGCTGGGAGTGTCAATGATCTTGCTTTCTCTTATCCAAATAAACAGCTTTGTGTCGTAACATGTGGAGAGGATAGGGTCATCAAGGTTGGTTACCCATATATTTTGTAATGGATCTAATAAAAAACCCATTTTTAAAAGTTCGAGGTTTGCAGGTATGGGATGCAGCCACTGGTGCAAGGCAATATACTTTTGAAGGTCATGAAGCACCTGTATATTCTGTATGCCCTCATCACAAAGAAAATATTCAGGTAATAATTTATACCTGTGTGTTTGTATCGGATGTCTAAACTGAGGGACTTAAAAAAGGGGAAAAAAAATGAAAAGAGAAATTTTGTGAAAGAAGCAGTTTGGTTACTTTTGAAGTAATAGTGTTGCTCAAATTCCTGCACGTGCAAGGGACAGACAAAGTCTTGTAGTTATACGCAGTCGACCTTTGTATATTTTTCACAAACATTTTTTCTGTATGAATATTTTGTTTTCAAAGGTCTTACATGTGGACTATTAATTTTCTGAAATTATGTTCATTGACCTTGTGACTGTGGATGATGTTTACGTAGTCACAAGCTATTTTTAAGTTCTTGCCATCAGAGTACGGATATATGTGAAAATGCAGATAGTAAATGTTTGTTCATCATTTTTACATGTGTGCATCATGCACGTTTGTGTCTCCAAAATCTAATTTTCTCCCTGAACTTGGTTTTTGTAAGTGGTTGTGGTTTTTTTTCTGGAGGTGGGAATGCAATTAGTAAAGGAATTTTCTATTTGAATAAAAAGTCTGCAATCCAATTCAAAGAAGTTCCTCTCTAAGTTAATGTTTCTCTATTATGTGCATACTTCGTTGGCAGACTGCTGTTCTCCACCACACCCAAAATAATGAGTGTAGAGTGTAATTTACAAGTTCTATTTTGGTTATAATGATCCATTTAGTGGTAATGCTTGGTCAATAATTGTATTACAAAATGGAAAGAGTATATTTATATCTGGAAGCTTGTGTCCTTGTAATATTTTCAAATTGGTGGATAGCTTTAGCCTTGATAAGAAATTAGTATTCTTTTTGTTCTAATTTATTTTGGTTCACGTATCATTTGCTTGTGTTCTTGTAAAATTTCCAACTATGTTATGATTATGATTTGGCTCTGCAGTTCATCTTCTCAACTGCAACTGATGGAAAAATTAAGGCATGGCTGTATGATAACATGGGTTCTAGGGTTGACTATGATGCACCTGGCCATTCATCTACTACAATGGCATATAGCGCTGATGGAGCAAGGTGCACAGATAAACTTTTTGCTTCTTTTTGTCTCCCTTTTTTGGATTAGTGCATGAACTTGTGTTCTAAATATTTTCTTGCTATCTGTCTATGGTTCATAGATTGTTCTCATGCGGCACAAATAAAGAAGGGGAGTCATTTCTAGTAGAATGGAATGAAAGTGAAGGAGCTGTGAAGCGTACATATCATGGTCTTGGGAAGAGATCTGTAGGTGTTGTGCAATTTGATACCACTAAGAATAGATTCTTAGCTGCTGGTGACGAGTTTATGGTCAAATTCTGGGACATGGATAATACAAGCATGTTGACAAGTGTTGATGCAGATGGTGGATTACTGGTGATTATTGGATTGGCATCTTGTTTTGTTTATCTGATGATGATGATAACTTCATCACACAAAGTAATACGTGTCTTTGAAACCTGCAGGCATCTCCATGTATTAGATTTAACAAGGAAGGAATACTATTGGCTGTCTCCACAAGTGACAATGGAGTTAAAATTTTAGCAAATGCAGAAGGCATGAGGCTGCTCCGGACTGTGGAGAATCGTACATTTGATGCTTCCAGAGTTGCTTCTGCAGCTGTTGTGAAGGTAAAGCTATTCAAATTTTGTTAATAGTTAATCTACTGCAGTACATATTCTGCATATTCTGAATCGTCCATGTTAATTCAGGCACCTACTATTGGCACTTTTCCTTCTACGAATGTAACTGTTGGAACAAGCCTTGCTGATAGAGCAACTCCAGTAGCAGCCATGGTTGGGATGGTGAGTTTTTCCTCGTATCTATAATTGATCTGTCAATGAATGTGGATTGCATTTTTTTGGGGTTGTATTTAATCATGTACTATTTTCTCTTTTTTATTTGTAGAACAACGATACTCGAAGTTTAGCTGATGTCAAACCCAGAATTGTTGATGAAGCTGTGGATAAATCTAGGATATGGAAGCTGACAGAAATTAACGAACCATCACAGTGCCGCTCCATGAAACTTCCTGATAGTTTATCATCAATGAGGGTATGATCTGATATTAAAATTGTTTTTGTTCTTCATTTTCTTTTGGCATGTGAAGCTGTTGCATAAATGTTCAATTCTCAACGCATGCATGCTCTGTTTCCCTATTGAATCACAACATCTCAGCAAAAAAATTAAATTTATATTGCATGTACTGTACATGTATAGTGTGTATGGCATACAATATTTTGCCTATATAATATTACTGTTTGCATGTCAGGTGTTCAAGTTTTTTCTACTTGGGTATTCCCCTTTCTTTTTTTTTATTTTTTTTTTATTTTTATCATTTGAGTTTTGTAATTGTCTCAGAAACTGGAACAGTGTCCTATTATTTTTTCACAGATGTCTATGGTTGGTACTGGACACTTTCTCATTTTGTATTATAAACAAATATGAATTTTAGGAAAAACAGTAGAGATTAAAGGAGGGGAATTCATTTCTATGATAGTATAGAATATCGATACACAGAACAATGTGCTTGATTTGAGCCGCCGTTCACAATTATATTAGACAGTGTAATCCCTAAATAACTGCTTGCTTGGGAGCTTTTGGACTGTCTAACATCTGCCTAACTAGAGAGAAAGTTATATTGATTAATATTTGGCTTGTTGCATGTGGCATTTCCCTTTCCTTGTTTAACTTACAGGTCTATTTAGTATTAGTTGGTATACATTAACTGAAAAAAAATCATAATGAATGGCAAAGAGAGAAGGGTTATTTTGTAGACAGGTAGGAAGCACATGATTAGGACCATTCAAGGAAAGGAAACAGTAGTTCATCCAAGATCCATCCCATCTAGACTTTCAGAAAAGGAACTCTGTAGAAAAAATTATATTTGAAAACAATTTTTTCCATGAACCTTGGTTTGACTACACCAAGTCTACTGCATCTTATAGATAACATGAACCACTTTACAAAGTTGACCTCCTAACACAGCCATGATGCAAGGTTCTAGAGAAAGGAAATTGAGCATGTTTATAGGTGTTACACAGCTTGAATTTTTCAGATACTTGAATAAGTTGATGATTATGTATTTTCAACTGGTAAATATTGTTTCAGGTTTCTAGGTTAATTTATACAAATCAGGGGGTTGCGATTTTGGCTTTGGCAGCAAATGCTGTTCACAAGCTTTGGAAATGGCAGAGAAATGACCGTAACACTTCAGGGAAGGTAATGAAGCATCTATAATACGTGGTTGTATTTACAGTACATGTTAATGTCATATGATTGTTATTAACAAGAACTTCTTATACAGGCCACTGCAAGTATTCAACCACAACTATGGCAACCATCTAGTGGAATACTGATGACTAACGATATAGGTGATACTAACCCAGAGGATGCTGTGTCATGTTTTGCGCTCTCCAAGAATGACTCATATGTTATGTCTGCATCAGGAGGAAAGATTTCCCTATTCAATATGATGACATTCAAGGTATGCGGTTTTTTTGTCTCTATATTTTAATATACGGACTAACTTAAGGAATTATTCGACAGTAGGTTTTGTATTCTTGTAGCTAATTTTTTTTATTGAAAATTTTATTTTACTGGGTATTTGTTTCTGATCGTTCCATAGATCAGATGATAAAAATTAAGCTTAAATAGATACCAATGTAGTGTTGTCAAAGGCTAGCAGCACTTGGTTCACTTGGGACCTTGGGTACACAGTATATCCTGTTCTCAGCTTTACACATGTTTACAGTTACACCGCATTAAAATTGCTTCCATGCTACTTGTGTGAGGCATATGAATGCCTTAGATTGGAGTGAAATAAGAGATTGAATTTATTTATGAAGCTGTAACCAGGACAATGAGAAATCAACAAGGCTGCATCAGTTGGGTGAAATTTGTTTTGAGGCTAACTTTTTTCTCTCTCTTTGTTTCTCTTTTTGTTAAGAGAGACCATAATGGTTCTACGTTTTTGAAAGTTCCTATCTTTGACCTTTTAGCATTTTTGCCAAAATGGACTCTTGAGAAAAAAATACAACTTCATGTAATTTAGATGATAGTCTACCATCTACTAAATATTCAGCTAAGGATCCTTTTCACAGTTTATTTTAGTATATCAGAATTTGTTTTGTTGCAATCATGTATTGTGATTACATTAATCTGTGAATCCTAACTGCAGACGATGACAACTTTCATGCCGCCACCACCAGCTGCTACATTTCTTGCATTTCATCCTCAAGATAACAATATTATTGCTATTGGCATGGATGACTCTTCCATACAAATTTATAATGTTAGAGTGGATGAGGTATTTACTCTATTCCAGGTCTATAACTGTCAGTTAAGTTTCTCAAATTTATAATTGCAATTTTTTAGAAAATTGCAATTGCCTCTCCTTTTTATTTTTTCTCCATGCCTAAAGCTATCAGTTTAGTTTCGTATAGTGTTGGTTTTTTGAAGTTTTTGACATTGGGTTTTTTTAAAATTTGTTTCCATCAAGGTCAAAACCAAGCTAAAAGGTCATCAGAAGAGAATCACTGGTCTTGCTTTTTCTCACGTTCTAAATGTTCTTGTATCATCTGGAGCTGACTCTCAGGTAAGGAATTTTAACTTGCAACTTCTTGCCATCCAAAAGCTAAAAGTCATCTTTAAGGAAGAATACGGCTCGTGTTGCCTGAAAAATCCAGATATGTTTAACGGTCAAATAGATTGTGTCTACCTGGATTTCGCATGGTTTGTCTGTGTACATGCGGGCATTAGTAATATCCATGCCCATGTGTGCAGTGTGCTTGTGTATACACAGAAAATCATCAAGTAATTGACCGTGTATTTAGATGAAATCAAGAATGCATTAATTGATTTCTTTATGTCCAACAGTTGTGTGTTTGGAGTACGGATGGATGGGAAAAGCAAACAAGTAAATTCCTGCAAATGCCAAGCGGACGAGCACCAGCACCTCTTGCAGATACCCGTGTTCAATTTCATCTAGACCAAACACATTTGCTGGCTGTTCATGAAACTCAAATAGCCATATATGAGGCCCCAAAGTTAGAATGCCTAAAGCAGGTGTGCTAATTATATTTATATATACACACAAATCTGAATTTATGCATTTTTTTTTTTACTTTGGTCTGGTGGGTTGCATTGTTTGCTTAATTGCTAGCTAGCTCCATCTGACACTTACATTTCAATGTGATCTGTAGTTTAAGTCTTGAAACTTACTTATTCTGGAACTTCATTTTCGTTTGATCAGTGGGTGCCTCGGGAAGCTAGTGGTCCAATCACACATGCTACATATTCATGTGATAGTCAGTCAATATACGTAAGCTTTGAAGATGGTAGTGTTGGTGTTCTTACAGCCTCAACGCTCAGATTAAGATGTAGAATAAATCAAACTGCTTATCTCCATCCCAACCCAAGGTGCGTTTTGTTATGTGGTGTATGAAAAATCTGTTGTGATTTTCTTTTCTCATATCTAACGAAATTCTTTTGACAGCTTGAGAGTACATCCTCTCGTGATTGCTGCACATCCCTCCGAACCCAATCAATTTGCATTAGGACTTACCGATGGTGGAGTACATGTACTTGAACCGCTAGAGTCGGAAGGAAGATGGGGTTCTCCGCCTCCAACCGAAAATGGTGCTGGTCCTAGCACTACATCAGGTGCCGCTGTTTCAGAGCAACCACAAAGGTGACGGTGCATTATGTAACACTTTCCCTAAGGACCTTCGAATGTGTGTATTTGATTGCATATGATCCCGCCCCCTGATGCCTCCATTCGGTTTACAAGGGGAAAGCTGCGGAACTTGTATTTATAGGCTTTAGGGTAAATCAATTGAACCAATCTCCTTGTTAGTGGCTTCCTAATCAACTTTTTCTCCATGGGATTAGCAGAGTTAATCATCTAGGATTATTACCGAAGTGCATAGTGTAAATTCGGCTGGGGCGTTGCAGAATGGAGGGTCATTGTTAATTATTTTTTTGTTGTTGTCCTTTTTGGCTGGGCCTGCCTTTGTGTAGATTTTTATATATAATATAGTGAACTAGTCGTTATAGTTTTTTTCCCCAGCTAAATGTGCTACTTTGATATTCAGTTGTTTTACTTCTACCTTCGATGCAAGGATTCTTTTCCCTATCTTTATGAGTGGGTTAAATGTTTCTTGAAGCATTGAGGCTTTCAACAAATGGATTTGTTAGATCTGCTTTTGGTTCATTTTGATTTCGCTACATGAAATAACAATTATCAGAATTAAACTCCGAATATTAATTACGGTTGACCTTGTTGAAGTTTCTGTTTACAAAATTTTTATAGGATAAATTATATTTTTGGTTCCCTTATTTTGACCAATTTTAGATTTTAGTCATTTCATTTCTAAATTCAAACATTTAGTTTCTCTATTTTTAAAAATTTTGATAATTAGTACATCTGTTAAGTTGTTATCAAAGCATTTCATCAAAGCATGTCATCTCATTAAGAGGTTGGAAAATCAATGTCATTAGACATTTATCCCAATTTAGAAAATAAAAAAAAACCCTAAAATCTTAAAATCTCACAAATTAAAAAAAAAACTAAAATCCCGAATCATTCGATGATCCTAAATTAATTAGAAACCCAGAATCATGCACAAGATTTTTCTCTTTCTCTTAGACAGACAAGGAATCATTTACTTCGTTCACGTTTTCCTCTATATGTTGTTTCCATTTCCAACATCCTCCATCCAAATCCTAGAAAGCAAGCAAGCAATCCTCCATCCATATCTATCTTCCATGGAAGCTTTTGAACCTTCCTCCTCTAAGTAAATCTCTACCCTTCCTTATACTGCAGCCCACCAAGACTTTTATTTACTGTTTGTCACCATCATTTTGCCGTTCGTTCCAATTTAGTGTTAAACATGTACAAGTTGGAGAAGACGCGGAGAGAACAACAACAACAAAGGTTTCAAAACGACGCTAAAACCCATCGTTCTCTTCCACCCTTCTCGACAAGATTTATCGTTCCATTGACGAGGGAGAGAGAAAAGGTGTTGCCGATATGAAATTCTACACAGAAACAACAATGAAGAAACAGAGCAGAATCAATGCCAAGTTTGATAGAGTCGTAGAGGAAGAAGCAAATCTCCGCCATGCTTGGAAATCAAGCGAAAAAGTAATTGGAACTCAAAGGACACGCAAATGAACAGAAAATCGCATCGTGATCATGACCACCACGACAACCAAGATGTTCTGTTCTTCAGCTCCATTTCAAGTTCTGGGTTGTGGTTCTGAAGATGATTCTGGTTTCTGAATGATTTGGGATCATTGAATGATTTGAGATTATAGGGTTTTTATTTTTTTTTAATTTGAGGGATTTTAGGGTTTTATTTTTTATTTTCTAAATTAGGGTAAATGTCTAATGACATGAATTTTACTACCTCTTAGTGAGATGACCTGTTTTGATGACATGACACCAAAGTATATCACCTAATCAGATGCCGATTAAGATTAATGAGAGTCACGTCACTAACTTTGTTAGATTTTGGATGACAACTTAATAGATATACTAAATGTCAGAATTTTTAAAAATAGGGGGACTAAATGTCTGAATTTAGAAATAGAGGGACTAAAATCTAAAATTAGTCAAAATAGGGGGGACCAAAAATGTAATTTAGCCATTTTTATAACAATTCAGTTGTGATATTTTGTGAAAAAATGGATGAGCTAAATATTAGTGTTGAATTATTCATTTTAAAAAGCTGTTACGTGTGCACCTAACAAAAAAATGGCTCGTGATTAATCCAAAAAAAAAAAAGGCTTGTGAAACGTAAAATTGTAGAATTAGAGGGCCTGCCTTTATGTAGGTGAAACGTAAAACGTAAAATTGTTGAATTATTTTTGGCTGGGCCTGCCTTTGTGTAGGTGAAACGTAAAACGTAAAAAAGGCGTTGCAGAATGGAGGGTCATTGTTAATTATTTACCCAACACCTCTACTACTTTGATCAAACCATAAACTAATTAAAAATAGATTTTTTTATCCTGCACAAGCACAGATTAAAAAATTCAAAAGAGAAAGTTTATATTAAAACTTGTGTATTTAATATTACTTACTTACATACTTTTACAATGAACAGTTTTTGTTTTCCAATAAATTGTTACTATTTTTAAGTTTCTTAACCAGTGCAATATTGTACAGGATAGAAAAATCCGTTAAAAATTCGTGCCAAACATAGTCAAAAACTATGTTTTTCGACCTATAGAAAAATGCTAAAACATTTTTTTTTAAATTTTCCCATAAAATTAACTATTGTAACTTTTTTTAATCAAATATTGTAGTTTAGCAATATTTATAAAAATCAACACAACAAACAGACTACAAATGATTGCTTCAGAGGAGCAATTTTTTCGCAAAGGTTCGATTCAATTACCTTTCTATTCAATATCATTCTCAAATTTACAAAGCGAATTCTCATTGGCTTAAGTAGTAGTATTAGTATCACTATCTGGGACCATAATCCCACAGAAAGCAAACAAGTTACAATGGGAGTTGAATTGCACGGTTGGCCAATTTTTTCTATAGCAGCTAAGTCAAATTACCACGTACGGGCATCACAGCCTGGGGCACGGGAATGCCTTAGGACCGCAAAATTGGTTGCACTGACGGAGTACATGTATTTGTACCATTGAGAAGTATCAGGGCCATTCTCTCCTAAAATTTAGACAAATCCGTAAGGGAATATATGTTCTGGTTTAGGTTACAACTAATTCCGCCTTCGACCGGACTTTCTGTTCCTCTTACTGTTGCCAGGAGAAGATTGCTCATGAGCCACTGGTAATACCGTTCCCTCCTTTATTCCATTTGAATCTGACATCTTATCAATTGTTTTTTGTGCTTCTAGGAAAATCTTGATATCTCTTATCTGTTTGTATCGTCATTTAAGCCATCAGAGAGCAATAAATGTGGAAAGCTTCTATACAAAGAATTATTGAAGTTAGTTGTAATACCTGTTCCTCCAAATCAAGTATCTTCTCGTTCATCAACTTCATTGATGCAGCTTCCCTAAATGATCACATATTTAGACACGTACCGATAACTTTGTGCAGCAGTAACCAAAGAAAAAAACTACTAACATCTTAAGTTGTGTAAGCATATGATTTTATTCCAAACGACTTGGTAACTCACGTGGTAAAGACTATTACCTCTCTTCAGCTTCTTTAACCTTCTTTCGCCACATCTCTTGATTTTTTATGAGCTTCCGATTAACCTAAGGGCGGAATGAAATGGCAAAATGGCAGAGTTCAAGCAAACAACATAAACAAAATGCAGGAGTAGTTACCTCAGCAACAACATGTCTTTCATCTGTACACTTTTCCAGTTCATTTTGGATATCCAGCAATCCAGAAGTCGCAGCTTTCTCCACTGCTTCAGATATGGAACTTTCTGCTTTACTTTTTGCCTCTACTAGTAAGGATTCATAATACTAAAACAAAAAAGGTATTAAGATAATCAGATTTTCACAAACACATCATCATCAGTTTTACATTATTATTGCATCATCAAAAGATCAACACATTAGGAATATCATAGCAATTGTCCCAAAGCCTTTCATCATAAGGGAAAGCAACCGGATGTTCCAAATGACTACCACACTAGAAATAACATCACTTCCAATGACATTTCAGGAACCGGTAATTTTCAGGCAAAGTTGATGACATGAATAATCTATAGTTGTATACATCCAATCCAAAGATTGATGTTAACAGAATTATTCTAATCCCTCAATGAAAGAGTTTTAAGGATAGCAGAGTTAACTCACTTGTCTTTGAGTCTCCAACTGAGATGTAAGTAGACGGTTGTATTCATCCACAATCTGTTCTCATGTTTAACAATTAATCAGTTGCCATGCATGGGGAAAAAAAAAGAATTTTTTCAGAGATAAACTCATTTTAGAGAAGCCTTTTCCATGAGACACATACCGCTTCAACTTTGCTGTTGAAGAAGGCCCCACTAATTTCTAAATCTTCATGACATTCACACGTGTCACAATCTCCTTCCAGAGACATACAGCGAAAATTCATCTCCTCCAACTTGCCATCAATTTTAGATTGGTCCTGATTCAGTCGATGGACATAATTGTCACCCACATAATCCCAAATTTGTTGTGTTCTAAAATCAAGAGAATAGCAATGCTGAGTATCTTTCCAATGCCGAATAGCATGTCCTTCCTTATATCTAGATGAACAAAGAAAAATCATGGTATTAAAGTCTTTCCTGACAAAATAAAAGCATATAACCTATCAAGGAAGGTAAATTGTGATTGTTTTGTTTAACATATTAATTATGGGCTTTTGTACACAAGTTATTATCAGTGAAAATTGAAAAACTGATACTAATATGTTACCTTCCACATCCGACAAATCCACAAATCATACAAACCCAGACATCATCTAATGTTCCACAAATAAAACAAGTTGGCTTCTCATCCTGTTGCTGACAGAACCGACAGACCTACAATATAAACATCATAAATTCTTTACAATAGAATTCTATATGAATATAATAATCCTTCCACGTGCACTCCCAATAAAACTGCTGCTTTCAAACTGCTTTTGGTAGTCGGTACGGAAATTCCAGTAAATGCAACATTAAACAATATAAGTAATTAAATACCGACGAAGTGTTTGCGTTACAATTTAAACAAAATCACTCTATATGCAGAGATGTAGCCGACACCCTAATTTCCCCCTTCCTCATTTTTGAGAAAATAAAAATGATCAACACATTCATGCATTAACTTCTTAAAATTAATAAATTGGGGGGGGGGGGAATACAAGAACTGGATTTTAATATCTGGAATGTGCAATGATAAGAGTCTATAATTTCATCTTGGAAAAGCTCCTCTAAAGTGAGTTTGTCTCTAAATGAGCAAGTAAGGATATATACACCATTATATTTTTGTGAGTTAACATTACAGTCTATTGTAGATTAAATCATCGGCGGATACAGTCTTACAAATTCACTTTAGAATACCAAAGAGTCGAGTGGAAAGGACGGAAAGCTCTATGTTCCTAGTTCTCTTGTAGCTGGATCCTCCAAAAGCACAATAAACCTTTAGTTAGAATGGGGTTCCAACATGGCACCTTTAGAGATTTTGAGAAGAGTTGCTCTTTGGAGAGCACAGTATGATGAAAGCTGTAAGCTGTGTTCAGAGAGGTTATTGTCTTCGTTGGCTTCATGGTGGAAGTCGGAATCGCTAGTGATCGCCGCCAGTCAGCCATACAGTGGTGAATTCGTTCGCGGGCCTTGTACACACTCCCCGTCATACTATGGGAGTTGGCCAGGTCTGAAGCTGTTACTTAAATTGCAAGAAGGGGGATACCAGAGGCAAGGCTAGTGGTTGGAGTGAAGTCGTGACAAGGTATCCATACTGGAAGGGGGGGCTGGATCACCTTCTTTCCAAGGGAAAGTCAATGCCTTTTGGCTAGTTTTGGCTAGTTGGAGCAAATTGATAAGAGCGCTTTTTTTCTTGCCCCCATGTTACACCTTTTATCTTAATACATGAATCTGAGCTGATGCAAGATCAAAATATTTTTGTTATAAAAAAATTTCTGATACCTTTACACCATTCGTTTTGGGACTTAAAAGTGTGAAATTGAGTATTAGCATGATGATAAGATGTAGTGATGTACTAGCAAAATTACAAGATTCAATCAACTTCTACTTCCCAAGGCAATACATCATAAGTTATAGAATTCAATGCAATTAAGTGAGTCCTTAAATCTTGATTAATGAGAGAAGCTTGTGGCAATCTGAGTACATACAACTATGAACTATGATGGATTTCAAGTTTGAAGTAACAATAAGTGGGAAGCTTTAGAACTCATATGAAGCTATCCAAAAGGAGACAAATCAATACATGTTAGGTGCAAATTAACCTCAAGATTGTATCATAGTTAGCAGGGGCGGAGGCAGCATGAGAAGTTCGGGGGGGGGGGGGGAATTTTTTTAATATATAAATATAATAATAAGGCAAGACTATGTCCCTATGAGAATGGCTTTGAGTCAAACTTTATGGGGCCTAGCTATGTCAAATAGGTGTGAATGAGGTTAAATATGGGCCTAGCTATGTCCCTATAAGAATTTCCAATTACTCTCTCCAGTTGCTTTTGGTTCTTTTTGCTTGCTATTATGTCTATCCCTTTGTATTTTGGAAACTTTAAAAAATTCCGGGGGGGCTCAGGCGCTGGCCAGCTACAACATAGCTCCGCCCCTGATAGTTAGCCTATAGAACCCCAAAACAAATCGCACAACACGAATGACCAAGCTTATAAAGTATCAAGATCACCTTGCTAGTACTCGTGATTCTCTAAGAGTCTAAGTATTTAGGTTAAACTAACATGATAGGACAATAGTACTATCACCTATACCAATCAAAATCGTAAGTGTAATAAAACGTGGAATTAAGATTTGAAGGAATGAGGAACCTGCATACCTGGCAGGATAAATACGTCCACTTTGAGACACAAGGGCATTGAAATGAGTGGTCACAAAGTGTTGTGAGTATTCCACTTGTATCTGGGTCCAGTCTCTCTGGCATTCAAACAGCAAAATAGAAGACAGAATTCACCATAAGCATCATTCACAAGATCATCACCACCCACACAAATTGAAAACACAGAAAATAAAGAGTCTGCAAGATCCAAGCAAACAGAGTGTAACAGCAAATACAAATGTAACTCACCAAGGCAAACTGGGCAAGTTGGTATTTCTGTACAACCCGCAGGAGCAGTCCCAGCAACTTCTGCATATTCCGAGTACTCCACGGAAAGCAAAAATATAATATGGCATATCTCTGCCTACATTTTTTTATCATCATTTGAAAAAATGGAAGAAATAGAGAGAATCAGAGAAGTTATAATCAAGACCAAGAAATTTGTAAAATGAAAAATGTTTTAAGTATTGAGGAAATTCACATATATAAATATAGCAACCGTCGATTACCTCGCCAGGAGAAAACTTCTTCCCATTGAAGTTGCTATAAAATCCATCAGCATCAAACTGATCAGCAAACTTGATCAACACACTATATCGATCTTCCATCCCATCGTTCCTGCTCAACCAAACGAACACTTGCAATTGAGAACAATTTCACATCAAAATAAGCGATTACGTATTTGAAAAAGGAAGAAAGCGGTACCTGATGAAGAGAAGGTGATCGAGGTGGTCGAGGTGGGGGCCACAGAATCGAATGAAGTCGTCGAAGGAGAGATAGTTGGGGACGGCGACGATGAAAACGAGAGAGGAAGAATAATTGGGGTTTGGGAGAGAAGATTGGGAGGCGATTCGGAAGAGGTGGAGAACGCCTCTGCGTTCTCTGAATTTAGGGTTTTGGGATTGGGGAGCTGAGAAGATGATTTGGGGATCGAGAGGGTTGTCGGATTCCACTGAGTGAACTCGGAGAAAGAACATGGCGCCAATCGGAGAAGACCAGTTTGTGTCCAAATTGTGAAACTCCAAAATGAAAGGGCTAAAAAAGAAATCGTCAAAAAGCCATACAATAAAAGAGGGAAGTAACAGCATCCTTAACGCTTAACAAATTTCTTAGCCCAAATAAGTGGGCTTTAGACACTCAAATTATTTAACTACTCTAGCGCTAAGGAACCTGGGTTCACAAATTTATATCTCTCATTATTTTATTTCACTCACCACTACTTTCTCTTTCTCGGTTTCTCCAGAACCTTCCTCCTAGTCATTCGTTCCTCTCATCTCCTTCTCCTTCCTCATCTCTCTCGGCCTCATCCTCCACCATCCCCTCGCTCTCAGTCGCACGCCACCATTGACCGCGCACCTCACTCGCACGCCGCCATCAACCGCGCACCCAGTTGCACGCCGCCATCAACCTCTCGCCGTCCTGCGCACCTTCACACCTCCATCCACGCACCACCGCACCTGCAAGCCCACCATCGCAGAGCACCGTAGTGGACCTTCTGAGTTTTTGGATCTTCGTCTTCGCACCGCACCTGCATACCCCATCGTTACTGTTGCGCGACCATCTTTGTTGTTTTCTGTTGTTGAATCTGAGATCTGTGCCAACGCGGTGTTTTCTGTTGTTGAAGAAAGAGAAACAATGGTATTTTATTGCTAAGATATAGTGTCTAGAAATGGATACTAAGATTAAAAATTTGAGCTCTTGCACTGCCACATAGACAATCTCCAATGCTAAAAAAAATAAAATCCCCTTCTACATAGGATAGATGCCCAACAAAATCCCCTCGTTGTGGATGCTACCGAGTGTTTAATCCTAGCAAATCACTTTTTAGAGCGAAAAATTGAGTATTAGTGACTGCTGACTAGGCCTATCTCTTTATGGAAAGAACAACGATCGATGGATGTCCAGATTTCTTATATTCGAAGATAGTTACTACTGAATGTGATATGGTCAAGAACATGTACAAAAAATAAAATAAAAATAATTATAATTAAATGAAAAATATACAAATAGTCAAATATAAACTAATGTGTCAACAAGATTATTTTCATTCGATGTTTGTTTAATTTAAATTTTGATCAAATAAAATTCTGAAAATTTTAATGTTAAATAATTGCTCAAAAGATTAGCGTTATAAAAATTATTCCATAATTATTACATTCTGTCAAAAAAAAAAGTATTTCATTATTTTAATGTATATAAATTTATTTTAAAGCGTTTCAACAAATATATATTTTAAAATTAATTTTCATCAGTACATAACGGATTTTAGAAAAATAGAAGAATTAAATATGAAATTGGTCTCCCAAAAATTTACAAAGTTCGTTTTTAGTCCCTAAAAAAAATTTGTAGGCTTTTAGTCCCCAAATTTGAAAATATTTTTCCATCAGTCCCTCTAGCTGACGCCGTTTGTGTCGCTTATGTGGCAGGGACTAAAAACAAACTTTCAGAACTTTTGGGGACTAAAAACGAACTTTCAAAATTTTTGAGCACTAAAAACGAACTTATAGAATTTTTGAGGGACTAAAATCATAACGGCGAATTTTTGAGGGACTGACGAGAAAATATTTTCAAATTTAGGGACTAAAAACCTGCAGATTTTTTTTGGAGGACTAAAAATAAACTTTGGAAATTTTTAAGAGACCAATTTTATATTTAAGCAAAAATAGAAATACATTGATGTTGACGTTCTTTTCATCACTCGAATCGTTATTTTTAGCGTAAAGAAACAGAGAGGATCCAAGTCAGCGCTATTTTACATAGTCACTCAATCAAAAATTATAATATATATGATATTTAAGGTGATTAGGATGATAGGGAAACATTTTTAATGATTTGTCAATTTCTGATTTGTTGATAGTATAAAAAAAATTATACAAGCAACACATACCAATTAAATCCTAAAATCTATTATTTATATAAGAAAATTAACTACACTAAGAAACGTAACAAAAGCTCATTCATCTATGTTTTCGACAAAAACCATTTTCCTACAAAGAAAAGTAATTACCCTATAAATTATTTTTTTCTTTACCACCCATGCTGAGCACAGGTTCTCTGAACTAATTAAATATAAAATAAAGTTTTAACTATGCATTGAAGTAAAATATTTCAAAAAAAAAAGAACTAAAATATTTCATTATTTTTTTTAGAATATCATTTAATTAATATTTTAAACATACATAATTTATTACAAATATATTAAATGATAATTTTTATTTTTAGCAACAATTATTTGTCAAAAAAGTAACAATTAATTTTCTATTTTTTATTTTTATTTTTAAATGAATTACTTACTCTAGTCTTGTGGTCTACGCTCTACACGCGGACAACAATGTCAGCATGTCACGCTAAGCGGAGCTGCGGCCGCGTTCTATGATGAGGTGTGCAACATGCCTTTTTCTTTTTCTATGATGTGGCCTTCGGGATTCTTTAGCTGCAATATTCGTTTTTTACAATATTAAAAAATGAAACGAAAAAAATCTAGCAATCAAAATAGATTTTGCCGTTCATAACGCGTTTTCATAATCTCTTGCCTTGTCTTACTTTTCACATTTCTCTTTCTTTTTCTCCAATTTCAATCTATTTTATTATTATTATTATTACAACTTAAAACATACGCACGCAGCACTTGTTGCTGTTCATTGTTCATCTCATCAACACCATGTCACCACTACTCACCAGATCTTCACAGATTGTTTAATCCTTTCATCTCCCTCACACACTCTCTTCCCTCTTCACAACCCGATACCCATTTCCAAAAAGTCTCTAAATTTCGATTCACAAGGGCGAAAGAAAGCAAATTCAAGCACACCCCTTGTTATTCTCTTTACCCAATTCCCAAATGGCATCAACATCGAGCACGATCCGCAAGGCGATTGGGGTTATGAAGGACCAAACAAGCATCAGCATAGCCAAAGTTGCTGGCAATTTGGCACCAGACCTTGAAGTGTTGGTGGTCAAAGCCACAAGCCACGAAGAAGTCCCTGCTGATGACAAATATGTAAGAGAAATTCTGAATTTGACATCGTATTCTAAGGGTTACGTGAATGCTTGTTTGGTCACTATTTCAAAGAGGTTAGGGAAAACCCGTGATTGGATTGTGGCTGTTAAGGCACTCATGCTTGTCCATAGGCTTTTGGTTGATGGGCACCCTTCGTTTGAAGAAGAGATTGTTCATGCCACTCGTGGAGGGATGAGGGTTCTCAATATGTCTGATTTTAGAGATGAGGCTCATTCTAGTTCTTGGGATCATGCTGGTTTTGTCAGGGTTTATGCAATGTTTCTTGATGAGAAGGTTGAGTTTGTGGTGTATCAGAGGAAGCTGAGAGGTAGTGGTGGTGGTGTTGAATCTGGGGATGGTGCCGAGTATAGGAGGAGGAATGGTTCATATGGGGATGTGAATGAGTCCATTGAAAGAGAGAAGAAGAGTGAGGTTACCCCCGTGAGGGAAATGGGAGCTGAGAGGGTTTTGGATAGGTTGAAGCATTTGCTTCAGATTCTTGATCGTGTGTTGGGTTGTAAGCCAAGTGGTGCTGCTAAGAATAATAGGTTAGTGTTGGTTGCGCTTTACCAAGTTGTGAGGGATAGTTTCAAGCTATATGTAGAGATATGTGATGTGTTGGGGGTGTTGCTTGATAGGTTCAATGAGATGGAGTATGCACATTGTGTAAAGGCCTTCGATTTTTATGTCAGTGCTGCCAAGATGATGGATGAGTTAGCAGGTTTCTATGGTTGGTGTAAAGATATGGGGATTGCAAGGTCATCTGAGTACCCTGAAGTGCAGAGAATTACTGACAATCTTTTAAGGACACTTGAGGGTTTCTTGAAGGAGATGAGTGATAGGCCAAAGAGCCCTGAGGCTGAGAAGAAGTTAGAGGTTAAGGTAATTGCCAAAGAACCTGAGCCAAGTTTCAATGAGGTGAAGGCTCTTCCAGCACCTGAGAATTTCACACCTCCACCACCCCCTTTGGTTCCTCAACCTAAGGAAGCTCCAATTCAACAGGAGACAGGTGACTTGGTGAATCTAAGAGATGACGGTGTTTCGGCCGATGAGCAAGGTAATAAACTGGCATTGGCATTGTTCTCTGGAGCTGCAACTGTTAGGACAGAAGGTTCATGGGAAGCATTTCCTTCAAATGGGGAATCTGAAGTGACTTCTGCATGGCAAACACCAGCTGCTGAACCTGGAAAAGCAGATTGGGAATTGGCATTGGTGGAGACTAGTAGTAATTTGTCTAAACAGAAGGCTGATTTGGGAGGTGGTTTGGATCCACTGCTACTGAATGGTATGTATGATCAAGGTGCTGTGAGGCAACATGTAAGCACAACTCAGCTGAGTGGTGGGAGTGCTAGTAGTGTGGCATTGCCTGGGAATGGTAAGAGTGTGACTCCAATTCTTGCTTTGCCTGCTCCAGATGGGACAGTTCAAGCAGTAGGGCCACAGGACCCATTTGCTGCATCCCTTTCTGTGCCACCACCTTCATATGTGCAAATAGCTGAAATGGAGAGGAAGCAGCATTTGCTTGTTCAGGAACAACAGCTGTGGCAGCAATATGGGAGGGATGGGATGCAAGGTCAAGTGGCTTTAACTAGGGTTGCTGCTGGATCTCCTTACTATGCTCCTGGCTCACAACCTATGATGATGCCTTATGGAATGCCACAATTTGGTGGGGTTGGGCAACCTGGAGGCTATTACAAGCACCTTTTTGAATTGAAGTGAGGGACTTTTTTTTTTTTTTTTTCCATGGTCACTTCGACCTGTCCGGAATATCAAAGTCTTTTATTTTTCCTTCCTGTTTGTCTTTGCATTTGGGATATAAAATTATTTATGGTTCATGTTCGAAAAAGTTTCGAGAGTTTCATATTCCCCAAGTTATATACGATATCTATACTATATATGGATATGAGGACGTTATCTTTTTTCGTACTTCACTCTCTACCATATAATTTTTGACCCAATTCTGATTTTCTTCTAATATCTATAGTAGACTTTTGGAATGTAAGATGACTCGGATCCTTTGAAAAGGGTAGTGTTATATGCCCTTTCCTTAGCATAGTTGAATACTGAACTTATTATAATATATACCACATGATCACTGGACTTATTCACACCAACGTGGAGGTCATAGACAATGGCGGTGGTCTCTTAAAAGGGAAATGCTTATTATAATAGTATGAAAGCATTTTGCACGGATGGGTGTGCATCCTCTCCATCCTTATCTCTCTTCATTCTTAATCACTCTTAGTCTATTATTTATTTAAAAAATCTAATTACACTAATGTCACGTGGTAAAAACACATTCACTCATTCAAAATTAGTTTTCACCAAAAACTGTTTTTTTCCAAAAACTCAATTTCAAATCACGGTGTTTTTTTTTTTCAGGACTCGTGTTTTTGTACGAGTTCACTGTTACTGGTTATCACTAAAAAAAAGGGCTCCACCCAAAACCCACCACCACCGTGGACAGAGGTTATCCAATAGGCCCAGACTTCCAGCGAGAAATATGGGCCCAAACCATTCTCTCTCACTCCCATGTGTGGTCTGAACTCTGAACCAGCACAAATCTTTCTGATTCATTTCCCTGTATTCTTTATTATATTTACTTCACGATGTCCATATATTCATTTTTTTTCCCGTGGGACATCAATATGTGTTGCAGACGTTGTATTGTACCTCGAAATAAAAAATTTGATATATAGCGTCTAACGTATGATTTCTTTTCTTTATAAAAGTTTTGTAAAATAACTTTCGGAAAAAGAAATAATTAATTACTTGATATTATAATAAATTCTAACCATGTTAGTAAACTCAAAGCTATTGGATTTCTACGACCCAAAAAAAAATAAAAAATATTGGATTGTTAAAATTGGTAAAGCTGTTAAACTGAAACAACGAACAACCATTTTGTTAAGTGAACTAAAATTTACTTGTCAATGTACAAAGGCTTTTCTTTTTTCCTATCAAGGCCAGAGAACATTGAAAGCATTAAGCAAATTACTGTGTTGGCAAGATAAAATAAACGAGATAGACACGTAAACTTATTCAACACCGACTTAACGCATCTGACTTAGCATACTATTCTGACGTTGCATGCAAATATAGATGCAACCATAACCATAGCAGAGTCCTATCATAACATACAAATACAAATTAACTGATTTGTTGCCTACAAAATTTTATATACGATATACAATGGGACAATTACCCGTGCGATTGCAATCTCAACTTCAGAAAGTTCATGTAAACCATATTTCACTGCAATAAATTATATTGTGTTTCATAGAAGACTCTGGTATCTTGCTACCTCCAAGATTCCATGCCGCTCTATGTCATTTCCTTCCCAATGCCTTGTATACACACACGACAACAACGTAGGCAATGAAAGCATGTGATTCTTTGTGAAAATTCAACCAAAAGTTCAAAAAGCATGTGATTCTTTGACATTAGAGAATGCAGGCAGTACGGGAACAGCGATCATCAGCCTACAACTTCCTTTTCTGGCAGAGTTATAAATTAACAAGTTTCCCGAGTATAAATGAATAATTTGAACCTATTTCAACAAGCCCTATATTTAGTCAGAGAATGGCTGTGAATCCATGCACAGATGAACCAATTTTCTTTGGTATTGCCCAAAATATTCATCAACTGCAATGACATCTTCATTCTCAGGATCTAAAGCACGCAAGTTTAGTATCTTATCATTAACCAATGAACTTGATTCATCATCAGTAATACCCAAGTTAGAAACTACTTCTGCATGGATTTCACGGCATGCAAGGATGAACATTGCAGCTGTATCAGGTAGCTGAGCCTCACGAAGAGCTGCCAATGCTTCTTGTAGTGCACCGGCGGCAACATACAAAACCAGAGCCCTGCAATGGGTCAATTGAGTTCAAATGGAGTGAATATGACAGTTAAATTTTAAAGAAAGAAAAACAGTGGTACCTCCAGATATTATGTTCACTGTGCAGGACATGTCCAGCCCATCTTTGCAACACTCTGCAAGAACACAAAATGTAGGGAAGATCTCCTAGTCATGATGTTATACAACTCGAATGACCTTTTCACTCTCATACAAATGCAGAGACCGTCATCATATTGGAAAGTAATTTCACAATTACGTAAAATGCATAATGGTTCAAGAAAATTTGCCGCTTGCCTAATTTCAATAACCAAAAGGAAAAACTCAGATTCTTCACGAAATTAGACAACAGGATAGTAAGTTAGAGATACATGATATCAGAAACACTAGCAAGGATTTATTTTATTGTCAATCAGCCAGGGACCGGAGGTTATGCCGCAAATGGCAGACAAGGATTATGACATGAAATTAATGTGATGTCCACCCCATTCATATATTAAAAAAATTCCAATTAATTAACATGGACAAAAATATCCGTCAGTGAGAAAGAGTAAGAACCTTGCATAATCTGATCCCTTCAAGTGACTGGCAGCTAAGGTTGCAGCATCTGCCCAGCATCCAGCATCTTGTAGCTGCAAAAGATATGACATTACATCTCTCCAAGAAAATCAAGCATATTATATTGGCAACATTTTTGCTAATTTTTTAAATTTGGAAAATCCAAGGAAGTGTTTGGAAACTTTCCTGAAAACATCTAGAAAGTTTCTATTTTTGATATATTTTTCAGAAAGTTTCTGAGTCGATCATGCCTTTAAAAAAGCATTTCTAAGCTAACTAGTAAGGAAGGCCATTTAACATCCAGCACATGGACATACATCAATCTGAAGTACAAGGAATCACTTGTACCTTGTCACAGTGACTTCCTCTATTCGTCCCTGGAATTTCGTCAACTGTTGGGCTCTATGTACTCTAAATTGGAAGTTTCATTAGTTAAAAATGGTAGGGTAAAATTTATGAGAGGAGATGCATTGCCTCCAGTTGTGTAGCCCAATTTCTGATGAAACGTAATAAAGAAAGCTTCCAATCAATTACGTCTTTTAACTATTAAGACATGTGTAATCATCCCTAGCAGCTTCTGCCTCTAAGATCAAATTAAGGTTGGCTTCTGCAGATTTCAGTTGTTAAGGTAGTCTACTTTGGAATTCCACAGTTGAAGATGTTTTAAACAGTTGTGAGTTGATTTTCAAGGGACTATCGGTGTAGAAAAAGTAGAGAATACAGTGCAAGCAAGTCTGCTAAGTTCAAAGATTAACAATTTAACAGTTTTTTTTCTTTATTATTTGATAACAATTTCAGAGTGATGCACTATGTAGATCTTATAGCATACAGAAAAGGAACTACCTTAACCAATAAGAAGGTTCACTTCCATGACACAAAACTCTGCAGCCACACCTTTTACCCTCAATTTTTTTGGCTGTTTTAATGTTTGGTAAATATGCTAAATCGTGAATCCAGTTCTCACCTAAATGGAGAAAACAAAATTTCCTTGACATAAAAAATCACCAAGAGACCATCAAAACAACCAGGCTCTTGTTTACAACTTTATAAGATTAACCAAACTGTAACCAGTAAAGCGGACCTTTAAAGTTGTTTGCATTTGGTTGGATTTGTTTGGCACTGTAATACTGAATTTAAGAAAGCATAAGAGTACACAATAAATCTTATTATAAATGTAGTCTAACCTGGGAACATGCTTCTTGATATCTTCCAACTGCACACAGAAGATGAGTGCCGGAGAGTGACCTGTCAGCTCTCACCATGTTGGCTGCAACAACCTAATAAATATATCTCATATTATACATTATTGACTACATGAACAATATTTTTGTACACTAGCCATAATTTGTATTTTGATGCCTAAACACATGCATGCATGTCCCAGTTAAACTCACCTTCACTGCAAGTTCATGAAGAGACCTTGAAACGGCAGAAGACAGAGCAACTGCGCGAAGAGCATTGACATAGAAGTAAGAACTCTCTGGAGGTGTAGAAAGCAGTAAACTAACTGCAGCTTCTAGATTTCCAATTGATACAAGCCTGATAGCACCATATTCAAAAGGAATTGCAAGTGAGTATATAATTAGAGGAGAATAATCCCACTCAAAGTATTAAAGAAAAACAAACTTCAGTCTGGTTTCTGTCACAGAAGAAGCATGAGATCTAAAACAATGTCTTGCAATTATAGTTTCAAATAGTGCAGCACTACAAAAACCCAAGTCTGACAAGTAGAGATTGAGCTAAATATCTTCTGACCTAAAGAAGTCAAACTAAGCCATATAATATCGACAAAATGATAAAAGAAATGATAGATTTACTTACTCATGTACACGTTTCTGTATAGCCTCCTCACCTTCTAATTTTTCATGCCAAGAAATACGCTCACTAGCACTTCTCCACAACTCTTCTTGGTCAAAAGCCATCAACCTTAGTTGACCTTGACTCTGCTAACCCAAAAGCTAAACTCACTCAGAAGAATTTGGCACTCAATATTAACAGCAATTCTTTAAACAACAATTGGAATGTGCAACACTAAAAGGTATGTCATGTGACAGAACCTCAAGAAGCTATAAGTACATCTTACCAATGCATCTCTCCCCATTTCTTCTTCTGTTGGTTTGCCTTTCGAAGATATCCTAGACAGTAAAGATGTTTCATCAACCTCAGAGACAGATTCTGTTGTGGGCCCTTTTGATGGTGGCTTTCTCGATAAGTTACTAATCAACTGTTTAAGCGCCTGAGGCAGCTGTAGCCAAAATAGAGCTTCTGAGGATTCGCCAAATACTGTAGCTGCAAAAGCAAACCTTGCAGCACAACCTTTATCCACAATACTAGCATACAACTTGGCTCTCTCATCGTCAAGCATGCAACCTTAAGAAATGGAAATATTGGTAGTGTTTTTAACACCAAAAGTACAAAATCTCAAGCGAAAGATTTTTCATAATTGAAACTATGCATAAGATATAGACCTTCTTTTCGATATGGTTCCAATACTTTTAGAAGCATCTCTGGCACCACAGAGTCTCCAAGAGGTGGTATGCTGATCATGTATGTGCGAAGATCCCCAGTAGATGAAGGAGCTCCTGGAATTAAGTGAGGCCTCTTTTTTATGGTCGTACTACAAGTATTAAACCAAGAAGGTTTAACACCCAATTGCAAAATCATGCGCAGTGCCTGCAGATATTTAATGAAGCACTAAAAATAAATAAACAAATAGCTGATGACAAATATAATCATAATTTATACAAGAGTAGTAATATCTGTACTAGTATCTCATGTATGGGATAACCAAAAAGTAAATTATGTTCAACTAAAACTAAAGAGTGAAACCTAAAACTGACTTGTAATTCATAACAAAGGAAACAGGAAAGTTCAATTCATTTTTTTCCCAGTAAGAAAGCTTGTTTAAGATCAAATGAAAACAGATGATGAATTCAAAATAACACATGCTCTACAAAATCATTCCATTTCATTTGTTAAAATTTTCATGTTACTTACATCCATTACCACACATGAAATCCATTGTTAATGATTGCAGCTATTCACTGTGACAGTTAATTATATATAGCTTTCAGTGGTACCAAATAGCGGCCATGGCGTGGCGGGTTTGCGACAAACTTCCATACAAAGCTTATGGCATTGCGGATTTTGAATGGTTGGCCGTGGGTACCATCCATGACAAGACCCAAAACCCACGTGCCCCATACAAAAAACCCTAAAAGACTTGCAGTGTCAACCAGTAGTAGCCTCATATAAAAGCCTTCAGCCTCGTGCTCTCCACTAGAACTCTTAAGAGCATCTACAAATTTTGGGTTCTTAAACTTACTTTTAGTAGGCCCTACAATGCGACATAAAGAACCCTGACAAATTTTTGCTCCAATGGCAAAAACCCTTTTTAAAACTTAAAACAGGTCCCACAATTGAACCCTTAATATTTAAGAACCAGTTCTTGTAGAAGAACCGTTCTTACACGTGGCGTCTATGTCAACAAATCTCAAATGATGCAACGGATAGGAATCGGTTCTTGCATATAAGAACCCACATGAGAACTTGCATTGAAGATTGTCTAAGCCTCAAATTCCCATGTCCAGCAAGCTAACGTCTCCTTCTCATTGTTATCTTTAAAAAATATATTTTCTGTTATCTCCTTATCTTTGTCATTCACTTCTCTTTAATCTGTTCTGATGGTTCTTTTATTTTGTTTTTCCCCTCCACTAGTCCACTTTTTATTTGAACATTCTGTTATCTTCATTCTGTTCTCATGGTTCTGTTATTTTGTTCTTTCTTTTTTCTCCACTAGACCAATTCTTATTTTGAGCATCTCAAATTTCTTACACTTCTATTTCTCCATTTTTATTAGTTTTTTGTTTTTTAATTATACTCTGCAGTTTTTTTGGTATATTTGTGTGTGGCAGCCATGCTTCTGCCAAAGGTTGCAGCACCATCCGCCATATATTTATGGCGGATTTTTGGCTTGCCACCATGAACTGTCATCCGTGATTGATAACATTGATAGATTTAGCAGTAAACAATGAGAGAATATGATATTCAGCTAGTTTAGTAAAATCAGCAAATTTAATGTTGCCATATTACCAAGGCATGTGGTGAAGGAAGTAGTATGGGACAACATATAGGCATTGACCGGAATCTCTCCTTTGTATTTCTGATCTGGGGTGCATAACAAGATCGTTTATCATTTCTGCACAAAAAGAAAAGTACACCATTCATCAAGACAGTCAATTATAGAAATCCCCAAAATTGGAGCAACAATTATTAGATGTGTCATCTAGATAACAAGTAATTGGTGATTGATTCACCTTGAAGAGTTCAGAACTCTAAAAGGTTAGAACTTAGAAACATAATGAACTAAATATCCATCAATGTTGAACTAAATGTATAACGATTCAAATTTTCTAATCTCTTTCACATAAAATTTCATTCTTACCTCCCCACTCCCCTTTGATATGTATATATGTTAGGGATGTATCAAGTGAGAGGACCTTTCTTATGCAAGAGTGAGAGGAGAAAACCTTGACCTTACAAACTCTCGCATAAGAAAGACCCACACGCGCGCGTATAAATCAACAATGTTTGGACCATAAATTTTAGTAATTTAGAGAGGTATTAGTTAATCAATAAACTAATAATTTATTAATTCAACGAGTCATTTCTCGATTCAGCGAATATAAGTTTAATTACATAAACTAATAATATGACTAATATTGGTGCTTAAACAATATTCATCGTATTGACTAATGAAACAAAGTTCAATACAAGTCACTTACATTACATCTATGTTCATTGTACTAGAACTAAAAACAAATTCACACATGTGATGATGAAAGGAACGACTATATAAACAACAACCGCGTATAAGGTACACAGTTTAAAAACTGTGCACCGGTCCCCCCATTTAATCTTTACCGTTGGATATAAAATTTTTCAAGTATTTTTTTTTCATGAACTGTTCAGATTAATGAAGATCTTGAGGTTATAATCGTCACTACACAAAAAAGAAAGAGAGAACGGTCTCCCAGCTTGCACAAATGAAGTCAAAGCCACCTATACAAATCCCACAAATGCGGCGGAGTCGTCACGAACTCACCGTGACCGCCCTCACCGCCGGAAACTCCATTGTGAACCCGCCAGTTTTAACCAACATCCGCGAACTCGCACCTTCATTCCCCTTGACCTGCTCCCTCCACGAAAACCTGCGCCTTTGCTACTGAGAATCCTAAATTCCTAATGCTGCACCAGAAAAGTAAACCAACCACGAGCTACCATCAACACCATCAGAACTTTCCAGCCACCATCTCTCCGCAACCAATCTACACTGCGAAGGTCCACCCACGAATGACAGCCATCGCTTCATTGCCAGAGTTTTGAACCACCATCCAACGGTGGTGGTGCTTCCCGCTTGAGAGGGGGAGATGATTGCTTGGTTGTGTGTGTGTGTGCCGCAGGAGACGTGAGTACATCATACTTTTGAAGCCTTTCCAAGGTTCGACTGAGTGTTATGCCTAACAGAGTGACAATTATTGGTGCCTTTGGCTTTCTGTCAAACAAGAGACTGACTTCATGGTTCTTGCTTCTTCCTCCCAAGGCCATCTTCTTTCCTTTTGGATTTATCCTATTGTCATGGGATCCATGAGTCCCATTGTAGATTTCAATACGAGAGCTTCAATCAAACAGCCATAGTGGTCATCACTCACTGGAAAGACGAACCACTGCAAAAATGTGGTGGTGAGCCAGGGGGAAGGGGAGGCGAAGGGGTGGGGGTAGGGGACTTTATTTTCGTTTATCTTATTTTCTATTTCCGGTTTACCCAGGTGGACCGGTATACTATTTTACGCTCATAAACAACATAGAAAAAAAAATCTTAAAATCATAATCAACAATGGCTTCCTATCTAAAAGGTAATCTACCATAACCGATCAAATACGAAAAGCATTATGTAAGTATAAAAGAGATCACCCCACATGCACTTAGAAGGATTTACAGCAGTGGCTTGATTAAAAATATCATTTAAAACTTAGTCAAGGTACAATATCAAACACTCTCATTTGAGTACCTTTCGGCTAACTTATGAAAAGGAGGGGATACCAAGCCACACAAACCAGCATAATTCTAGAAATGGAGAAGGTTGTTTGTGAGTGGTTTCTCCAATACCAAGATCGTGTGAATATAACTGGAGAGCTAACCTTCGAGAAGGCAAAAGAGACGATCAAACTTTTATACCTTCAACCGCCTTCTGAGTACAACCTTTCTCAATGGTTGGCTTGAGAAGCTCAAGCTAAGAAATTGTATCAAGTCATTTTATCGTTTCGAAGAGTGGTTCGGTTGACACACAAGGCATGGAGGAGAAAATGGAGTCTATAACGGAAAAATAAACCACTCCTTGTGAAAGATGTATTCAGTATGGATGAAACTGGTTTGTTTTACAGGTTACAAGCTGATCATTCTCCTGCAACAAAGCAACTTGAAGGAAGAAAACACGACAAAGAAAGGCTTACAATTGTTATTTGTTTCAATGAAGATGGCTTGCAAAAAATTCGTTTATGGGTTATTGGAAAGTATGCAAAGCCACGTTGCTTCTAGAATGTCGACATGAACAGCTTGAGTTGTCAATATTGTGCCAACAAAAAAGCATGGACAAGTTTATCTTATTTTCTATTTCCGGTTTTACCCAGGTGGACCGGTATACTATTTTACGCTCATAAACAACATAGAAAAAAAAATCTTAAAATCATAATCAACAATGGCTTCCTATCTAAAAGGTAATCTACCATAACCGATCAAATACGAAAAGCATTATGTAAGTATAAAAGAGATCACCCCACATGCACTTAGAAGGATTTACAGCAGTGGCTTGATTAAAAATATCATTTAAAACTTAGTCAAGGTACAATATCAAACACTCTCATTTGAGTACCTTTCGGCTAACTTATGAAAAGGAGGGGATACCAAGCCACACAAACCAGCATAATTCTAGAAATGGAGAAGGTTGTTTGTGAGTGGTTTCTCCAATACCAAGATCGTGTGAATATAACTGGAGAGCTAACCTTCGAGAAGGCAAAAGAGACGATCAAACTTTTATACCTTCAACCGCCTTCTGAGTACAACCTTTCTCAATGGTTGGCTTGAGAAGCTCAAGCTAAGAAATTGTATCAAGTCATTTTATCGTTTCGAAGAGTGGTTCGGTTGACACACAAGGCATGGAGGAGAAAATGGAGTCTATAACGGAAAAATAAACCACTCCTTGTGAAAGATGTATTCAGTATGGATGAAACTGGTTTGTTTTACAGGTTACAAGCTGATCATTCTCCTGCAACAAAGCAACTTGAAGGAAGAAAACACGACAAAGAAAGGCTTACAATTGTTATTTGTTTCAATGAAGATGGCTTGCAAAAAATTCGTTTATGGGTTATTGGAAAGTATGCAAAGCCACGTTGCTTCTAGAATGTCGACATGAACAGCTTGAGTTGTCAATATTGTGCCAACAAAAAAGCATGGACAACTAGCGTGCTTTTTGACAAATATGTTGTCGGCTGGACCAGAAAATGCATGGTACAAGAATTTTGTTGGTGGTAGATAATTGTGCAGCCCATCCAAGAAATATTGAAGGGCTGCAAAATGTTGAGTTGTTCATTTTTCCCACCTATAATGACAAAAAATCCAACCACGTGACACTGGGTTAATAAGAACTTTCAAGATGCACTACTGCAGGAGATTTTACCATAAGATGCACTTGGATGATAAATGTTCAACAAGAGACAATAGCAAATTGTTTCCGACACTGCAAAATTCGTTCAGGGAGGAACAGCCTCAAGGAACTTATATGAAGCAACTTCTGAAGAAGGCATTCATGAACTTGAGAAAATGATTAATGATCTCGGTTACAGCAAAAAAATGGATGCCAATCACTTGTTGGCATTACCCAGGAGTAAGCACTCATAGCAATAACAACTCTTCACAATTTTTTGTTTGAACGCGATGAGAAAAGTTAAAGATGAAATCTACCTCGATTTAAATTTCATGAAAAAAAATTAAAAACAATATATTCATATTTATGTTTGTACTTTTAGAGAATTATTAATTTATAATATTGACAGGGCTATAGATTTATATGAGGGGCAAGCACTGGTAAGGGGAGGATAGTCCTATAGTTAGAGGTAAAGGGAGACCAAAGAAAGCTACAGGTCAAACCATTGAGAGATTTGGAGGTAAATAATCTAATCTTTAGACCTAATACATGATAGGACTTTATGACGTCAATTGATCCATGTAGCTGACTCCACCTAGACCTAGTGGGAAAATGATTGGTCGTTGTTGTTGTTGTTGTCATGCAACAACAACCGAATGACATCACATATTTATATAAATATTTTTCATATTTTTATATGAACATTTTAGTATCAAGATGAATGTTTTCATAATTGCTATAAAACTTTCCCACCATTCAAGGTAGTCCAAACCATAACAACACCATCTAGACCAATCATATCTTGATAATAACACTTACGAGGGAAGGAGCTAATCGCTCTTGATTCCTTAGAGTGATTTTTGGCACTTACACATTAATTTCAACAAGGCGAAAGCTACCATCTGCTCCAGCAATGCACAGTACCAGTGGATCATTCTTATCCGTACGCAAGGGCAACCAATCAAGTTCTAACACAAGGGTTCCAGGAAATTGAGGTTGCAAAAGTGAATTGGCCAAGGGGTCTGGCGAGTCCTGCAAAAAATGTTTAGATTTATGATCAAATAATGAAAAATGAAAACTGGAAAACTTAGTTGTTTACATAATAATATTCAGTTTCTTAGTCTTCAATCCCCCGGTAAAAACAATGTTAGTAATGAATTAATCAAAGTTATGAAAATGCTTATCATAAGCAGCACAAATATTTAAAAGCAATTCCTATCTTACCAAATCAAATACAGAAAAGGTATTATCATAAAACAGAACGGCAATACGCCCCCGGCTATGGTCCCCCGGTACAAAAGGTGAGAATTTGATTCGACGAATTCCTTCTCTATGAGTGTTGAATGAGGAAGAATGTCCAGTTGTCACATCCCACCATCTTATGTTCCCCATTCTGTCTCCCATGACCTGAAAAACTAAATTAGTCAAAACCATCATCCAATTCAGAGCAAATTCGGTTTATCTCTATGTGAGAGAGATTGAACCAATTCTAAAGTAATGGCATACCACATGGGGCAAGCGGTAGGCCATTGCAGTAATCAATCCATCTGATGATACAAATGAAGAAGAAGGCCATTTTGGTCTGTGGACAATGTTAACTTTATCAGATAAAAAAAAAAAAAAAAAACACAAAGGAAGAACTACATGAATGATGTACCGTATAATAAAACAAGAAAAATTAATATATTACTACTTCCATCTCAAATTATTTGTCATTTAAGGTAAAACATACATCTTAAGAAAATCATTAATTAAACTGATTTCCATGATAAAATAACTTATTTTAACTAAAATACCCTTATTGTAGTAGTTAGATAGATAAGATTGATTTATTAATGCATTGGAGGTTGAGATCCCAATATAATGGTTTTATTGGAAAAAATAATTAATGTTTTTTAATATTCTAAAGTGACAAATAATTTGAGACAAATCAAGAATCTAAAAGTGACAAATATTATGAGGCAAAGGGAGTAAATCAGAGACTAACCCTTAATAACTGTAGAAGCAATGATGACAATAATTAAATAATGATCAATACAAATTAAACAGTCCAAATATCATGAAAAACAACAATTGCAGTAATGCACATTTTTCTCAATGGAAAAGAGTTAACACCTGAAATCTCGAATTCTTCGACCATGTACTTCAAAAACTCCAAGTGCTCCATTCACTAGTGCAAATGCAAAACTTTCGGAAGTGTCATCTTGAGAACCCTCTGTGCTTGAACCCTCTGCTAAAAGAAATTAAAATCAGTAATAAGCTTATTTTTCATCTTAACAAAATGATAAGAAACCAATAATTCTAGACTAGCAACTATCCTGATAATATCTAAGCACTTCAAACAAACAACACACTTGAATCTGATGAGGAAATCTTTGATGGTTTAGATGCTTCATCCGATGCCCTAGATGTCTGATCCTTAGAAGGACGTGGAACTGTTGGAAGAGTCCATTCCAATACCGTAAATGGAAGAGCTAACGATCTAAGCTACATAGAGATAGAGAGCATTATAAATATTCAGATAAAATATATAGTATCAAACAAAATATGTAACACCTATCTACAGTCATCAGAATCAACCTTCTTATTTAAAAAAAGGAAGAACGCTATAAAAAGTAGGGCTTCGAAATTACAAAAGAAAAGTGAAGTCCAGGCATCAATCATGAATAAAGGAAAGTAGCTTGCACAAACCAAGTCCAACTTGCAATCAAGAAGGAAGCGTTAGAGTAAAAACTATATCTGGGTGCAAGTAATGGCTGCCTTTATCAAGGTATCAACACTCAACTGCAATGCCAATTTAGAGAGCAATATTTATCCTTGTCCGTTTGGAAGAATACCATTAGATGATATGAAGAATGAAAATATATTATAATATCTCGATATTATCTTAGAGTATCTTAGATTAGATTATATCTTAAGATTCGTTTCTTATCTTACAGTATCTCAATTAGTTTCTACATTTCTTAGTTATTATCGTGATTTGTTTCCCTAGTTTATTATTAGAAGTAGGAGTCACTGAGTCAGTTATACTATAAATAAGGGTTGGTACTTAGTCTTTTATATCATCAATAATATCAAAGCATACTCATAATCCAAAGTCTTTTATCTTCCCTCTTTATCTAAAACCCGGTAAATTTAACAAATACACAAATTATGATCCGAGTGTAAAATACATTAAAGTCATTTGGTTTAGAGGAGGCGGTAAAAATTGGCTATAGGACAGTCAAGGGAAACTCAGAAAATGAAGGGGAAACAAGGGCGACAAAAGAAGGGCAATAAAGAAGATAAAGGGGCAAAGAGGTGGATTGAGGGGAGACAAAAGAAGTTCAATGCCAATTTCTATTCAAGTCTATGTGCCATCAGAACAAAGAACCATTTACTAACCCCTAAAATGCACAAAGCCCTTATTTAATTCCAAGATACTAAAAATTCCATAATTACAACATATTCTCAACATAAAACTCCATTCACCTAATAAACCCAAGAGAAATGTTATTTGTACATCAAAATTCGATAACAAATTCCTTGATTAATGCAGTTCAAAAACGTGATTAATGAAGAGTAGAGTTTGGTTAATGGATATACCAAGGTATTGCAACCAGCAACTCATTAACCATCAATTGAACTTCATTAACCACGATTTTGAAAGTCATTAACCATGATTTTCAGGTGTTCAAATATACATGTAGTATATTATATTTGAACATTTGAAAATCGGGTTAATGACATTCAAAATCGTGGTTAATGAAGTTCAGTTGATGGTTAATGAGTTGCGACACTTTGATATATCCATTAACCACTCAACACTTGATTAACCACGTTTTTGAACTACATTAACCACTTTTTTTTATTTCGATTTTTTATGTCGATTTTTTATGTTCAAATAATGGGACCGTAAATCTAATATCCATGTTCTATATCCTGTGAATTCTCATCAAAGGAAACAAAAAATGTAAGTACTCCAAAGAAAGGACATTTCAAAATTATGAGTCAACAACATCAAAGTATCGCCTAGAGCCTACATAAGTGTTTGTATTCAAGACTATATATACTTGAGCAAGTTATCACATCACGTTACATACCAGAAAATATTATTTAAAAAATGAAAAACTTTAGTGGCTGGGGGTTTCAAGTGCATCAACCAACCTACCATGATAGGATTCTTAGTCATTGCCCAAACTTCCACAGGTGCATCACGAAACAAAATTAGAAGATACCTGAAATATTGTGGATATCAAACTACTGAAAACCATGATGCAATCACAATTATCTGTTAAAAATGGGTGAAAGTAAAGCAAACAGCTCTGATAGACAGGGTTGGAAAGGAGATATATGAAGAATTATGTCATGAAAACCCCCTTCAAAAAGGAAAAAATAAAACGTGTTTCCCTTACTATCAACAATCAAGTTTTAGAATATTTGACTGCCAACACTCCCATCATCTGCAACTCCGATCACCAAATTCTACAGGACACCCTAGGGACATATCAACATTCTTTAAGATCCTAAAGGTAGCATACACAACACATATACTTGAATTAAAGTATAGTTCCACATAAACTCTAGCTTTCATTGAGCTACTAAATTCTATCTTGCTATTACAAATACAAAATTGTTTATATGACTAAGCCATGCCAATATCAGCATATAAGAGAAATAGAAAAATGTGCAACAAAAAGATGATTCAGAAACTAAAGTAGTAATGAACTAAATGATCATAACATAATATAGCTTTGAGATTCACCTTCCAGATGAAGATGTTCTCAACGCTCTTATTGGGGCACGTTCTGGCTTTTGCAAAACTCGGAACATCTTGTTAAGTCCACTTCGAAGGCAGGTTACAACTAGCTTGTTAATATATCCTCCAGATTTTTCATTAGCCTGAACCCAAAGAATATACATAATAATCATACAAGTATAAATGCTTTAAAAAAAATATGAAATATAATGCAGCAGGCATTAAGTAGTAAGCTCAAATCATAAATTACAAAACTACGAGCACTAACAGAACGAAACAAACTATAGGGAAATGACACATAAAAATCTGCTTAAACAAAAGTATCAAATTATATACCTGAGTATAGGAAAACGAAACCAGTCTGGAATTTCCCAGCCATCGTAGTCCCCTAACAATACCATTATGTACAGATAAACTTGATGCAACAGCATTGGCAGAAACATCAACAACATCTATTGTCCCACTCTGTGTTCCCAAAGCAACCAGGGGAACAGCTGCTGCAGGATAATTTCCTCCACCTTCACATAATATTAACTCATTAATCAACACAGAAACATGGTACGCATATGTACATCTATAAAAGTATAGTACTAGATTTAAACAAATATGAGAGTTGGTGGGAAGATGAACTAACGGGCCAGAGTAGCAGTTAGAGAAGGGGTTGGTACTGCCAGCATAGTCACTGTTGAAGAGAGAAGCTGAAGCTGTCCAACTAAGCTAATCTGCATCAGAAGAGAAGGGAAAGGACATTTACAGATAATAGTTAACTTCAAAATTTTGAAACCAACACAGGAAATCTTAATAAGTGCTACCTAGCATTTAGATGCAGTTTTCCAGCATAGGCGAGTCAGGACCCAGATTAGCACAAAAATTATAAGTCAAATAATAAGAATTCTGACCCCATGTTCCGAATGTACGATCCTATTATCTACCTCTAGGAAAAAAGAACCCATTGAAATGTTCACTTTAGTGCAGGACAAATGATGACAGGAGCAAGACGGTGGCTACAATTTTACAACATATTATACGTTTGCATATTTCTTCATCTTGTTTATCATCTGGGAAGATAATGAAATATCCTGGAAAACACTTGCATTTTGCTTTATCTTAATACAATTGTTCTATCATAATTGTGTTAGGCTTGTATTTAGTTATAGGCAGACACAAAACCCAATCTGACAAGAAACTATGACAGATGTTCAGTAGTTAGGTCATCAAATAATCTTTCGCAGTGAGGCAGTGTAGGTTTCTCGTCTCCTTAGTCTCCAATCTCCAATGTGCATCTGGTTTTAACAAAGTTGAATACAATCATTTCTCATTTTTCGCATAGCAATCCCTTTTATAGGCATATTTTTACTTAACTGACAATTGGCAAAAATGATCTGCCACAACTTCTCTAACCCACATAGAATCTACATAGTACTCTAGCTGTACTATCATTACAATATGTTCTAAAATAACCTATTAAACTCCCTACAAATCATCCATATAAAAAATTCATAAAAATATCAAGAATCAACCTAAAATTATGGCTGACCCCCTTTTGTCCTGAATCGAAACTACATCTGATCTATTAATGTTTTGAAGCCTCCTAGCATTATATTATCACCACAAAAGAAGGAAAAAAAAAAAGGAGAGAGGATATGGGGAACTTCAAAAATTGGTTTTAACTATCTGTTCAGCCTTTCCCAATTGATTGAATATCTGAAGCAGAAGTAATAAAAATTAGACAAGTGATAACATTTTGAAACTACATTTGATAGATTATGGGGAACTTCAAAATCTGTTATCACAATTTACCCATCCTTTCCAAATTGGTGGAATATATGAAGCAGAAGCAATAAAATATTAGAGAAATACTAAGATCATGGACTACAAGCAGTGAATAAAATCAAGTTGTTATTAAATCTAACGAATAAATAAATTCTACAAGAGTACTCTGTCTATTTGCTTGCAAGGGCATAAAATAACACAAAACATGTAGGTAAACATTTCAGTGCTCGATTTTTTATTTTAATATAATAGGCCATTAAACTAAAATTTGTATTCTCTATTTCTTGGTTCTGAGTTTTCCATTTGAACCATTGATGTAGGGCTATATGTAACCTCCCCCCAAATTTTTTTTTTTAACCATGATTTAAGGTAACAGTAGACAAATAAAGAAATACAATCAATGTTCTCATTTAAATTAAAATTATTTCTTAATTTTCTAATATACCATTTATCCCTTCAATATGTTATCCCTTCACATTATCTCCCTTATTAATTGATTAAGTGAAGATAAAGGTAAAAGGGACAAAATAGTAGTAATTATTGTTATCTTGGATTTTCTAAAAGGCAGATGAATAGGAACAGAAATTTTCTTTTGAAACGTCAATTAGAACGGGACAGAGGAAGTATAAATCAAAGCAAGTTCGTAAGTACAGACTTACCTTCATTGAAATTTCTTCCTGGTTGAAGACTGAGCTTGGCAGGCGGCTTCTATTATCACTGAGATGCTCCTGTGGCCTGCCTACATTTAGTTCCCGTCCACCAGCAGAAGATACTATGGTGTTAGAGTTGGCCCCAGGTAATGATACTGTGCGGTCATCATTGACCAAACCCAACTTCTTATCATCCTTTTGAGTGTCTGCATTCCCTTCAGCAGTCAAGAGCCAGTTCCATATTTTTCCATCATCAGATATGGAGATCAAACGTATCTTAGAAATAATCATGGACTCATCACAAAAATCAAAAGGATTATCAAAATCCTCACGAAGGTAAGGAGAACTAGGTACATCGGAATAATTCTTGCCAATGTTCTGAAGAGTGGTATCTGATTGGCATAAAAGGACGGAAAGTATCGAAGGAGAAGGGACAGAGGTACCAACAGATGGCATTAACTCTTCCATTGAGTACATAATGTGCATTTGTTCCCCACTGTGATCACATGCAGATAAGTATAATCTTAGTTACAGAAACACACTTGCAAGTAAATCAGCTAGACACTGATTTCAATAAATGGAGAGAGGGGGAAGAGTGTGAGAGACTAGAAATGTATGTAGCGTCTAATGAGATGGATGCATAGATATTTTGGGCATTATATATTTAATGCACACCCATGGCCCAACAGTGTTTTTGAAAGGTCAAATGACATTAAGGGCGATTATAAATTTGTGGAGCATAAACTTCTTCATATAAAACAGAGCAAACCCAATATGGTTACTGAAACAGCTCAAAAAGCAAAATACACATTTAAATCAAAATTGATTATAAACAATCAAATGCTAATGATCTGAATCATGACTAGAGTTGCATGCCTCGATGACTAATACCTATTGGAAAACTTGTAGAGAGAAAATCACAAGTAGAAAACAATAGGACCATAAGACCTTTTTTCTAATTTTCTCCCTATAACAATAAAGGAAGCCATCATCCCATAGATACACTATCTTCTCCCTCGAACACTGGACCACCTCACCTAAAAATTATTCCCTTCTTCCTTCGAGGGGGTGGGGGGAGGGATAGCTTCATATAATGACAGTCTCACATCAAATGCCAGCATGTTTGATACTAGCAAAAGCCAAAATTTGACAAACAAAAATAGCCAAGACAAACTCAAAATATAAAGAAAGCTTCCAATTCCAATCAATGGATAATATCCAATAGATATTGCTGGTATATACGAACGAATTGTCAAAGCATCGTTACCTTACTCTCCGAAAACCCCTCCAAAACATATAAACTACCACTACCCTGTATTTGCCAATGTATGTGCGCACTTGTATATCTAGTCTAAATTGAGAGGAAAGGTATCCGAATATATAGAAAAATCCAAGACAAGAAACGCTTACGGTTTCCTCCTCCAGGTGCTGAGCTTGCCATCAAGATGAGCACAGTAGATCCACTCGTTATTCGGATCAGGCAACACGTCGAGAAACTTGCCGCAACCACGAGGCAACGCAGTAGCAAATATCACAGTCTCGTACTGCAAATCAAACACAACCAATTCCCTTGGAAACGTGACGAACAAAATGTGCCGCCACTGCTGGGAGAAGGCGAACCTCGCAGCATAAAGAGGAAAAGCCGCGGACGCAGGTGCCACAGCGGCAGAAGCGGACGAGCCAGCGGTGGCATCTCTCTCGAGCTTAAGTAATTCGCTAGCATCAGTGCGAATCTGAAGCTCCTTAATAACGACGCTGTCCTCAGAATCACCGAGATGAAGGAGGGACAATAGAAAACCCTTGAGACCGATCGCACAGATGCGGCGCGAATCGAATGGATCGCGGCAAATGCAGGAGAAGAATTCAGGGGAAGCATCGTACTTCCAAACGCAACGTCCGGTGGTAGCGTTGAAGAGGGAAAGGGAGGAAGGTCCGATGATGGCGGCGAGGATGAAGAGGTCAGGTCGAGCCTGGACCCAACAGAGGTCTTGGACGCCTTGTTTGGAGTCGGTTTCGAACCAGAGGATGGCGGACTTGAGGCGGAAATCGAGGAGAGCAATGCGGCCTTGGCGATCTCCGGCGGCGAGGAGGAGGTGGGAGGATGAAGGTTCGGAGGAGAGGAGGTTGCGATTGAGTGGGAGAGGGATCCAGCGGATGGCGGTTACGAAGGGCGCGGCGGAGGAAGTTGGTGGAGGGATTGGGAACGATGATACTAACTGCATGGAGTGCGTGTCGACGATGGAGATGGAACTGCCGGAAGGGAATGCGAGGAGGCCGTGGGGACTCAGATCTGCGGATCCAAAGTTGTTGCGGCTCGCTGGACCTGGGAGCATTGATTCCCATGACTCTTGTGATGGTAATTGTAATTGTAATTGTGATGCTGCTATTGCTACTGCTCTAGGACTCGAACTCCCCAACATCTTCTTCGATCATTCGAATTCAATTTGAATCAGTCCGATTTCGATCGAGCGCTGCCGTCTACCAGTCTCCGACGTACCCTCTATAATACAGCACGGGACAGAGTGGGAGCGCGGAACGTTCCCTTTGATCGCTTGCCTTTAATTTTGGTTCCTGGAAATAAAACTAAACTAGCTTCATTATTCCGTGGGGTAATGGTAGTTTTCGTACGTGTAATATGACCGAAATATTTTATCCCCCATAAAAAAAAATTATTTTTTTGTTCTTAGAAATTTTTATTTTTAGTAGTTATAATTTCGATTTTAGTCTTTATATTATTTGTTTACTTTAAATTTCGTCCTATATGATCCATATTACATGGACTAAAATCAATATGGAATACATGTTACAGAGAATAGAACTATCATGAAAAACTGTTACTGGGATTAAAATTGAAATAACAATGACCAAAAATAAAAATTTCTATATTACAGGGACCAAAAATAAATAAAAAATTTTATAGAGACTAAAATCGAATTTCGTTCATATGACGAAAAGCACTATTAACCCTGCTAAAAAAACTAGCTTCATTATTATCTTTTTATTACTAAAAATTACTATTTACGGTTGTAATAGTACTAGTAACACGAAAATTTCTTATTTTCGAACATAAAACATTTTTTTATCGATGGATAATGTGGAATAATTTTAGGGCAAGTAAAGTAGTCATTTATTGTAATTTTTTTATAGGAAAAAAATTAGACAAAATCATGTAATTTAAAAAAAAATACACTTTATAATTGTACCAAAAAAATTTACTCTTTATAATTTTCTGAATATTTTGAGATATATTCTTATTTTTTTATCTTGTGATTTGAATTGAGGGGGACAAATGGGTGCGCAACTTCTATCTTCTAGCGTATGAAACATGGTGGGATTAGGAGTATTCGCGGTGCAGTTTAGTTCGATTTTGAAACGAAAAGTCATTCAATCTAAAAATTAAAATAATATGTGGTTCGGTTTGGTTTGAATTACTTCCTTAAAAAAATTCGAACCAATCTGATCCGATTAAATGTGATTTAGATTGGATCGAATGATTCGGTTTTTACTTTTTGACGAGCATTACATATTAATTATTTATATGACTTCAAATAACATATTTAGAGTTAATTTTTCAAAGAATTAATTTTTTGGTAAATATTTAAAGAGTAAATTTACTTTTGTTTGGTTAGGTTTCAGTTTGGTAAATATTTAAAGAGTGGCTTTGATGAGTAGATTTACTTCAAATTCTCCTTGAATTTACTTTTTTAATAATATGCAGTTCGGTTTGGATTAATTCAGTTCTAGGTAACCTAACTGCAAACCGAAACGAACCGCGAGGTTGGTGAAAAAAGTGGCCCAAATAAATCCAAAAAAATCGGTTTTTTGCGGTTTTCAATTTTTTTAGATTGGTTTGCGGTTTTTCTTTGAATTGGTTTGGATTTGAACACCGTAAGGCGGGACACGTTTCTTGTAATTGCAAACTCTTTTCTAATAACTCTAACAGGTGCTATGATGATAAAAGAATTAAAATTAACAAAATTAAAAAAGATAATTTTAAAATATTAATATATAAAGTATTATATTTTTAATGACAAAATTAACTATTATTATTTTAAAGGCATTGATCAATGATCCTCTTTTCGAAATTATTATGATAAATGCAAATATATAGTAAAATTTTAACTTTAAACAGCGTAAAGATATAATTATCTATTGTAGAATACAAACATTATTTAAAAGCAATACAGTCTAACACAACCTTTTACTCCCTAAACAACTTCTTTTATCTTAAAATAAAGAAAGTTTGTATTGCCAAAAAGATAAATATTATTATCGTAATTTTAATATTGTGCTTAGGGTTAAGCACTATTATCCCTTGAGTTCCTTTGTAAAATTTGTTATGCCATCTCAATAAACTATTGAAAGTATAGAAGTAGTAAAAAAACAATACATAAGCTCCAACAAGAATCAAGGAAGAGGAATTAACTCCCTTAGGGGAGGAGATGAAACGAATGATCAACTCTTTTTGGTGGGGTTCAAACAATAATCAAGGAAGAGGAATTAACTGGCTTAGTTGGGAAAGGTTGACCATGAGGAAAGAATTTAGTGGTACGGGATTCCAACATTTCTACGGTTTCAATTTAGCTATGTTAAAGAAGCAAGGGTGGAAATTTTCCACCAATAAAGATGCTATTGCTACTCGAGTCTTCAAAGCCAAATATTTCCCAAAGGGGAATTTTTTGGGGGCTCGGTTGGGTCACAATCTCAGTTTTGTTTGGCGTAGTATCAATACTTCCCAGGTAATTGTTAAATTGGGGCTGAGATGGAGGATTGGGGATGGAAAGGCAATCAACATATGGCAACAACCTTGGTTGAGATCAATGGATAACTCATATGTTACTAGTTTGGTTTATCTGGGGACGAAAGATTGGACAGTGGACAAACTCATAGATGAGTAGTCCAAGACGTGGAACCAAGCTCTCATTGCAAGTATATTCATTCAAAGAGACGTCCAGGAGGTTAGCAAAATGCCAACACCATGCATGAGTGTAGACGACAAGATTATGAGGAAGCTTAGTAGGAATGGCATGTACTCGGTAAAGTCTGCTTATCATGGAACATGGAACGCCTAGTTGATAATTCGCACCTCAAGGAATCGGGTGACTGGATGTTAATTTGGCACATGCGGATGCCACAAAAGATGAAATTGTTGTGTTGGAGGGCCTTGCGTGGTTGCCTACCAACAAGGAGCCGTTTGGTTAAAAAAAGGTGTGCAATGTTCTAATGCTTGCCCCTACTGTGTCGCTGAGGAAGAGACAGATTGGCACGTTTTCGTGAATTGCGATCAGGCCAAAAATTGTTGGGAAGCAGCTGGTTTACTTCGAGTGCTGCAGCAGCACCTATCCGCTACCCATTCATCTCATGATCTAATCTTTTCTCTGCTGAAACTCGTGCAGCCGAACCAACAGGCATTGGTTGCTTATGTGTTTATGGTGTGTATGGAAACGTAGGAATGAGAAAATTTGGGATGGATTGGAGAACAATGTCACCACCTCATTTACCTTGGCGCAGCAGCACATTCTGGACTGGGAGGAAGCACATAACCGTGCCACTTTGCATGTATCTCAGCAACACTCAGCACCTGTCTTGTGCTGGGAAAAACCATTAGCATGTTGGCTTTCTTGTAATGTCGATACCGCATTATTCAGCGATACCAGTCAGTTCGGCACTGGCATTTGTGTGCGGGATGAGAGGGGACATTTCGTGAAGGCCAAATCGCTGCTCATGAGTAGGCATGGCAACGAAACCCGAACCCGCGGGGACCCACCCGAACCCGTCCCGATTTTGACGGGGAAAACCCAGTTTGACTGGGTTCGGGTTCGGTTTTTCCCCGCTTCACAAAGTCGGGGTCGGGGGCGGGGGCGGGGATGTTAATACCCGTCCCGAGCCCGGCCCGCTAGTGTACAATTACCAAAATACCCCGAACCTGTGGTGTTTAATGAATGAAATGACAGTTTAAAACAAATTAAAATGGTTTTTTGTCAAAAACAAATTAAAATGATTTTATAATTTTTTAATATTTATATTATAATTTGTGACGGCGGGGCGAAGCGGGCTGGAAACCCGACTTCGTCAGTGGGGATGGGACCCCGTTTTCGAACCGTGGCGGGGCGGGTTCGCTTTTTCTGGGGACGGGCGGGGCGGGGAATGCAAAAACCGCCCCCGAACCGGCCCGTTGCCATGCCTACTCATGAGTGGATGTCCGCAAGCAATGGAAGCAGAGGTGTGGGGTATGAAGGAGGCTATCTCTTGGATTGGCGACTTGGGTTATCATAATGTGTCCTTTGAATCGGATTGCAAAGCCATGTTGGATAGACTTAATGGTACAACTAGTTGTCAAACTGAGATTGGAATCCCTATTGATGATTGTAGGGAGAGACTCAAAAGATTACAAAACTATAGGGTCAGCTTCATTAGGCGACAAGCTAACTCTGTTGCCCATAGTTTAGCTAGAGCGGCAAGAACTCATGCTAGTCACCAGGTTTTTGATTTTATGTCACCTTGTATTTCAAACCTTATTTTGAATGAAATGGAATAACTCTTGCCCCTTTCAAAAAAAAAAAAACTTGGGCAAGGGTATATTGTGTAGGGTGTCACCTCAAAGGATGTACATTATTCCATTTGCAACCACACGAAAATTGAAAAGTAGGACTTGATAAAAATAAGTTGCAAGAGGTAACGCCTTAAACGGTTTGTGAAAAAAAAAATTACCTTAAACAACAGAGTATTAATGTACTTAATTAAAAGAGTAAATACAATAGTTAGTCATTAAGTAAAACAAATCATCTCAGGTAGGGATGACAAAGCGGGTTGGGCCTAATGGGCCGGGCCGCCAACCCATCTAGCCCAACCCGTCTAGCCCGTCAACCCGTCGGGTCACAAACGGGTCGGGCCAGGCCAGGCTAACCCATCGGGTTAACATTTATTATTTATTTATTTATTTTCTTATTTTCTACTCTCCCGTCTCATTTTAGTTGTCCTCTTTGGAATATTTTATTGTCTCAAATTACTTGTCTCTTTAGAAAATCAAAAAGCATTAATTACTTCTTTTCCAACAATACCCTTTGTATTTCAACCAACTATATTAATGAATTTTTTTCTACTTAACTACTCCAATTAATAAGGGGTATTTTAGTCAAAGAATGTCATTTTATCATGAAAATTTGTAAACTCAATCATTTTATTAAGAAGTGTGAATAAACTAATAGGACAAGTAAAATGATATAGAGAGAGTAACACAATTACTTTTTTTTTTACATATTTCGGGCAAACCAGCCCGCCATGTTGGTCCATTTTAGGAGGGTTGGCCTGTCATTTTGGCCCCTTTAGCCTGAATTTTATTTTTTATATTTAGTTTTTATTTTTTGATTTTTTAACGGGCCGGGATGGGTTGGGTTCAACATCTCAATCCATCACTCTTGACGGGCCGAGTTGGGCCAACCTATTTTTTAGCGGGCTCATGGCAGGTTGGGCTGAGTTTGCCCGTTTTGCCATCCCTAATATCAAGAAGTCTCCCATCAAAAAATATCATCGCAGGAAGTGGTGTGCAACTACTTGTATTACTACGATGTACTTTCAGGGATCTTGGTCTGTGCTCAGTGGCGTATGCATTTTTTAGTTATAGGGTCAATTGCCCCCACGGGGTAATTTTTTTCTTGAAAATACTTAATACTTTTTCTTTTTAATCCCATAGAAAATAAGTGTTGCCCTTGTGATACAAATATTTTCTTAGATGAATGTATAAAGTTATAAGAGATAAAAGAGATAACCCCAAGGGGTTGACCTGGTGAAGCATGACAAGACTTGTATCCGACATGTCACGGGTTCTGTGGCATCCTAAACAATATTAGGAAAATAATTAGATCAGTAATTAAGTGATAAATGAGAGTTAGAAACTTTAATTAAGGAAAACGGGTTTAAGAAAGGTCTAGAACGCCCTAGAAAGGCGTGGAACACTTAAGAATCTTCTAGAACACTGAAAATGAGATATTTCCAGTCAGCCTCCATCGCGACACGACGAGACCAGCGTGAGTTGGGTCGCGACGCGATATATGTCGGTAGTTAAGTCGGTAGATCAGAGCATGGGATTGCTGACACGTGTCCCTCATTGCGACGCGATGGCCTTTGTGCCTGGAGACCATCGTGACGCAATGGACCCAAAATGGCTATAAATACCACCATTCACCCTCCATTTTCCTCACTTCTTCCAAAGGATCCTTTGGGAGGGTGTGGAGGAGCTTGGGAGGCGCGACAGGGACGCGGGGACGGGACGCGAGCGTCAGCAGTCTTCTAAGCCAGGTAAGGGAAAGATACCTTAATTATTAGGGAAAATAGGTAGTAGAGTACTGTTAGCATGTGTAGGGGACCTTAACCCTACTAGGGGTTGATAACAGGAGCACCTCAGGAGAGGGGCTGTGACCTGTGATAGCTGAGGACAGTTGTCAAAGGTCTGTCAACCATAGGAATGATCTATTAAAATCTATGGATGGATGTTGATTGATATGAATGATTTATGATTATGTGATTGTTGATGTGTTGATCGATAACATGTCAGTAGTAGGTCGCATGAGCGACACTAGGGTTGATCTTTATGTTGATTAAAGATGGTTGATAATCTGATTAACATGCTGATATTTATGTACTGGTTGTATATGATATATGTGGGTCTGATGTATGAGTCAAGGGTGCCACCCTCTAGATAGAGGTTTATGAATCCCTAGACGGTAGTAGGAAGTATTTCCGCTGATGCTCTGTTTGTGGTGATAGCTGGATCGGTGTACTTGAGGTTGGTGTACCTGAGGTATCGACGGATGGTAATGAGATCAGTCGGTGGCCTTGAGGGTATGTGTACTCGGCCAAGACCTTGAGGGTATGTGAACTCGGTCTTTCCGACGAGACTCTCCATGTTTGTGGTACCGAAGGTACGAAGTATTTTGGAGATAGTCAGTGACCTTGAGGGTATGTACTCGGTCATTCGGACGAGTCTCCAGGACTCCACGTCTGACGGGTGGATAATCTTGGTCATTCCTATATAAGGAATGTCGTCCTAGTGCACGAGATGGTACCTTACTCCGGCAATCAGATATGATAGTATGGGATGCCGTAACCGGTAATCGGAGATGGTAACGTAACATGATATGTTCCCGGGACAACCAACTTAAGTCTCACTTCTCGGTGCCCTGAGACTGGTGATCGGTCTAGGGAATATGGCGTCAATGGCCCGCAATGTTCAGCGATCTGTGGTTTGGGTTAGTAGGGCCGGTGATTAGTCCAAAAGCTCGGTATTCTGTATCAATTAGGTCTGTAGGGCTGGTGATCAGCCAAAAGACCAGTGACACATGTTGGTCTGTGGTATCAGAGTATGATGTGGTCTATGACCATGTGGTCAGGACTTGTCAGTATGTCGTATCAGTGTGCTGTGGTCTGTGATCGTATGCTCAAAAGTCTGAGCATGGTAACAGTCATGTTGATAAGTTATGATGTCCATGATGACAATTGCTATGTCTATGGTTGTGCTGTGCATGATGACAGTATCTCTACTATGTTGTTTTCCTGTTTGTTAGTGATTGATGAGTGTCTTACCCCTTCGTTTTCTGTGTTTTCCATATTATATTTATGATAAATAACAGATGGACAAGAAAATCAAGTACTTAGAGCCTGAGAAGCAGTATCGCATCTCGACAGGGTGTTACAGGTTCGAGTCCTTACTAGTTTCCTTGGGGTGAAGTAAATGTAATTACCTTCGTAAGTGCTCAAAAAGCCCGGAGGTCTTCCCTGCCTTGGATTGGGGTGTCATCCCCTCACCCTAAATCTTTTCAATAAAAAAATAGAGATAAAAGAGATGCTATATTGGTACTAATTTTATCCCTTGATATTTCTAATTTTTTTCCATTCCTCTAACATTAAACACACGTAGTGACACAAAACACGTTAAATTTCGAGAAAAACATTGTCCCGAACATAGAGAGAAAAAAGTTAAGAGAATCAAAGAGCAGAGATGATTTTATTGGTGATTTTCGATCAAAATCATTTGACCAAAAGGCAATAATGTGAGACCGGTGAGGAGCGTAACACTAAAAAAATTCTTATTGATTTTCTTGCCCCCATAAATTGTTTTTCTGGATTCGCCACTATCCGTGCTTACTATCTTTAATTGTTGAACTTTACGCTGTGAGTAGAGGTGAGTACAACCTACCCAACCTGATGACCCATTTCGTCCAAGCCATTCGAATTCAAATTTAACCACATCCCACAATTAATTAATTAAATAGGGACAAAGCATGGTCTCGTTCGATGACCCAACATCAGGATATAGATGATTTAACTCTTGGATTACCAAATTTGTCGCATATGACTTTTAATTAATTAATTAATTAATTAATTAATTATATATATATAATCCTAAGGTTGGATGTGAGTGGTTAACGCACTCCATATAAAGAGACGGGCTCGACTAGTATCTGAGTTCGATCCCTGGCGATGGAACAACTTGGGGCCAGATTTTACTCACACCCCACTGAAATCCGAATTAGTCAGGACCCTTTCCCCTAGACACAAAACGGGTTCAAAGACCTCTCGACCAAAAAATATTATTTTACATTTTTGTTTATTTAAAAATTTATTCTATACATATAATGGCATATTATTATTTCTTCTCAGCAGTATCATAAAGTTATAGAATAATAGAAGGATCTAGCTTATACTAAAAAAGAAGTTCTAATGTATATGATGTATTTACCTTTTGTTTGAACTATTTTTCTTTTGTGCATTAATATTTGATCATCCTATAGTTTTATTTGTTTATGCATCAGGTCAATTCAGTCTCATCCTACTTAGGGACGAATGCACTAGTGAGATATTAGGTGCCCGGGCCCCTTGGTATTTTGGAACTTAATAATTTTGTTAACCAGTTAAAAGAAAATGTATTGAATATTCTATAAACATATTAAATGTTGATACATTTGTATTTGATATTGTTGTTTTGAGTATCAAGTAACTAGAAGATAGGTCTAGTAAAAAAAAACACTAGAAGATGGTTTGGAAAATTTATTAGGACGACGCAATATTTCTCTTAAAGAATGACCCTCACTTTGGAGAAAATAATAAATTTTTGTATTAGAAATAATATTTCTCTTGAGCAACACTGATTAACCAATTTCACACACATTTCTATTTGCTATTCACATGCATGACTATACCCAAATTTATTTTTTTTATGTTATTAAATAAAAATTTAATTAATTTAAAGATTGGCCCTTGAAGTTTTCGGAGTCTGCCTCCACCCCTAATCCTACTTTTTTTTGGTGAGAAAAAGGGGCTAAAGCCCAAAAAACAGACAACTAAGACCCACTTGGGCCAACAACTACCCCGTTTTTATCCTCCAGCAGCGAGAGAGAAAACTAGGGACTGTCTCAAAAATGCTACAATTAGAACCATTGAAACAACGCCTCTTAGCAAGAATGTCAGCAATCTTGTTGGCCTCCCTGGGAATGTTCCTCCATCTAACATCTGCATCTCCCACAACAATGTTTCCGATCCCAGTGATGAGATTAAAGAGACCATGGAAGTGGTCACAACCACCCGAAATTAGTGAGCTTGCTTCAGAAGAGTCGGATTCCACAACAATCTTTCGAAATCCTTTCCTCCAAACAATACTCAGGCCATGATAAATCGCCCAAAGCTCTGCTTCCAGTGTTCCACACGGCTCCAACAAGTGAGAAAAGGCGAAGACGAAACAACCATCACTGTCACGCACAATCCGACCGCACCCAACCACCCTACCAGTATCAACCATGGAACCATCACAATTGAGGGTTACAAACCCGCGGGGAGGACAGCACCGCCGAGGTTCAATAACAGGCAGAGGATTTGAGGTCATGGATCTGAGGCTATCTAAGCTCACCTTCAGCGAAAAAATCAGGTTCACCTGATTAAGAATTTGCCTATGCATAACCTGAACAGACATAGGTTTTTGGGAAAACATCGTTTCATTTCTAGCACGCCAGACAACATTCAAGGTGGTACCAAAACTTGTACTCCAAGGTCTCCTCTCACCATCAAGATGCCGAGATTTAAGATTATTCAACAACCAATTCTCCCAGTTTGTTTCAGAGAAGAAACCGCTCTTTGTGGGAAGATTAAGACAATTCCACAATAAATGAACTCTATTACAGTCACGAAGAGCATGGAACAAGGACTCACTCTGCCGGTTACAGGTCACACAAGTTGGATTACTAGCCATATGTCTTCGAACACGCTCAGCATTCATCATCAGCTTTTTGTGCGCTGCTTTCCACAGAAAGAAACGAGTTCACTCCGGACCTTTCCACTTCCAGAGACAAGAGAAAATGGCCTTCGACGGATACTGGGCCTTGGTAGCCTGCGTGTAGGCCGATTTTAGAGAGAATCTACCATTTGGGCTTGGGCCCCAAGTGAATTCATCTGGACTATTCGTTATCCTGGGTGTGAGGATCCTTCTTAAATTCGCAACCCAATGCGGAGGCAATAGCTGGGCCAAAGCTGCCCAATTCCAATCCCTATTATCCAACACATAATCGCTGACTCTATGATTAAATTGAGGAACAGTAATGTTAGTGAGACCAAACGAACTAAGAGGCTTCTCCTCATGCGCCCAAATATCAGCCCAAAATCTAATAGTTTCACCATTGCCCAGCTTCCACCTGAGAGAATTGCGAAATATGTCCCAATTTTGGCAAATCCCATTCCAAAGGTTTGACCCTTTTTCTTAGAGTCTAACTTAGGAAAACCAGATTGACCACAATTGTATTTACCTCTTAACACAAAAACCCACAGAGAGTCATTGGAGGTACACAAAAGCCAAGCTGCTTTCATCATAAAGCTAGAGTTAATGTCCCTCATCGATTTAAGACCCAAACCACCATTTGCTTTAGGCGTGCAAACTCTTTCCCAATTAACATGATGGACTCTCCTCTTATTTTGCTCATCACCCCAAATAAAAGAATGACACAATTTGTCAATGTCATCACAAACACCTTTAGGAAGCACACAAGACTGCATAACATAAGTTGGCATGGCCTGTATGACTGACTTTGCCAAAGTAACCCGTTCGGCAAAGGAAAGGGTTCTAGCCTTCCAAGAAGACAATCTTTGATTCACTTTCTCTATAACAAAATTAAAAGATTCTTATTTGCCCTATGGTGGAATATAGGGACCCCTAAGTACTTACCAAGATCCTCAGTCATTTGATAGCCCAAAGTCGCACAAATATCAGATCTCAAGTTTCCATCCACATTTTTAGAGAAAAAAAATTCTAGTTTTCTCCTGACTAACCTTTTGCCCAGAGCTGGAACAAAAACTCTGCAGAATATTTTGAATTGTGGTAGCCTGATCCCTGCTTGCTGCTGTAAAAAGAATGAGGTCATTTGCAAATGCTAGGTGGGATATGTGAGGGCAACGCCTAGGAATTTGAATGGGTTTCCACATCCCCTCACCCACAGTTGCTTCAATAAGATGAAATAATCTTTCCATATAAAGGACAAAAAGATATGGAGAAATAAGGTCTCCCTGTCTAATACCTCTGGAAGGTCTGAATTCTTCCAGGGCTTCCCCATTCCAAAGCAGACGCATCTTTGGGGTAGAGATACAACACCAGATCAATTGGACAATGTTCTCAGGAAAGCCAATATCTCTCAACGTATAAACTCCCACCTAAGCCTGTCATAAGCCTTCTCCAGGTCAATCTTGATAGCCATCTAACCCTTACGCCCTGTTTTCTTCCTCATAGAATGGAAAATTTCCTGGGCCACAATAATGTTGTCATGACTCTGACGTCTGGGCACAAAAGAACACTAAGCTGGCCCCACAAGTTTCCCTAAGCAACCTCTGATGCGATTGGCAACTAATTTAGTGACCACTTTGTAAGAAACATTGCAAAGTCCAATTGGTCGGAACTGTTTCATTAGCACCACTTCATCTAGCTTAGGGATTAAAGTAATGAAAGTCTCGTTAAGCTCTCCAACCCTCCCAGGCTCCTCAAAGATGTCCTTTATCAACTTGCAAAAGGACTCTTTATTCGCCCCTAATCCTACTTATACCCATACTTATTTATACTCTATATCTATCAGTTTTTTTTAGGCTTTGTTGAATGATTTTTTATAAAATAATTTTAATACGTTGATTATGTAATTAATTCTATACGTTTTGTCTTATCTTTTCCAACGGGTCATTTTCTTTAATCATGTTAATGACAATTGATTGGGTTTTAATGGCCTTTGACATTTATCTTAAAAGAATGGTTATTGTTCAAGCAAAGAAATAGTTCAAATAGAAGGGCAGCAAAGTGGGGAAAGGAGGCGAAGAGAGAATAACGCGAACCAGTGTTTATTAAGAAAAAATTGAGTTTTCTCTTCTCTTTGTTCCCAAGCAGTAAAATAAAAATAAGGGGGTGTGAGTTTGGTGATTCTTCTCAGTGCAGGGAGAAACATATCTCTTGAGAGACTGTTTTATCCTGGAGACGACGAGGCTGTACACTGTCGCACAACTTAGGCAGAGCCGCGAAATGTCTTAAAGAGAGCGACGTAGTCCGTGACTCAGCCTAATGTTTCAAGCGTGTTCTACCAGAAAATTCAATGGATACTCAACTTGTGTAAGAACTCTATTTAAATAATTTATCTGATGTTTTTTTTAATTGATGCAGCAATAGGCTTCGAGTCGAGTTTAGGCTAAGAATTTGGCCCCGTTGAAATTTAGGAACGAATAAAAGATAGGTGTAATTTGTACTAATCTCTCCTGTTCTAACCCTTACTGCAAGCACTCTTGTAACGCCCTAACTCTAACTCTTGTAATGCCCTAACTCAACGATTATTGATTATGTTCATTTTATAACAACATTATCCATGTACTTTACATCGATCATGCTCTCATATAAACTATTGGCTTACATACTTTAGTCATCAAAGTAATGAATAGGAAATTTGACATGATATAAGTACATAATGAGTATTCATGTAAATTAGGCAAAAGGACACACAAACATAAGGATCAACCACTTCATTCATTATCAAATATGTGACACAGTACAACAATCAACACAAGGAAGTACGCATTTCGTTAGTATGCATCAATTCAAGAATCAACTTACTTTCCAACTAAGTGGCACTTAGGTATACTACACATTTTTTTGGGCAACTAAACTAAAAACAACTCATCCTTTATACTTGTACCAGATCCTTACTTAATGGTTGACTAAACTTGGGTTATAGGACTCTTACACTACGAATTCAAGCCTGAGGATCACATTCATACATAATCCTAACCATTCACTTTATATTGGTCGATTGAACACCAATCCCATGAGTTCAAGCTTAAGAATCATATTCATACATAATGCTAACCATTCACTTGATATTGGTGTTTTCAACCTAACACAATGAATTTAAGCTTGATCAAGTCACTTGATACATAATACTAATCATCCACTCGACATTTGTGGGACTATAAAGTTATATCTTAAAGTTCTCAAGTAATACGATCTTTATACGATTACATATACTCATGACATTGCTACACTATAGGGGTCATACCTAGAGTTATACTAACCCAATCATATAGATTCTTAGATCATTGGAAAGCTAAAATAATTGTCTATAACTTCTATGTTGGCATCAAAACCTAGTTTAGTCATCTTCAAGGGTGGGTTCTACGGTGCACAAGTTCCACGGGTAACACCACCATGCACAAGTAGTGGTCATCATTGGATCAATCTCATCCCACAATAATATTATGCACCCTCTCTAGCAATTTTTTCTCTTTTCCTCTCTCGTTCCCTTCTCCCTCGCCTTCTCTCCATGGTGAGTCTTTCAACACCACCTCAAGGAGACTGGAAAGACACTTGGGGTTTTCAAAACTCAGCTAGAGGAAAACATCTTGAGTTTAAAAAAAAAAATGAAAATGACGTTTTGGACTCACGATGTTTAGGAGCTTTCTGAGTTCTTTGGGCCCAAAACCAGAAGTTATGGTTTTTTCTTTGATCCGTTCCTTCGTTTTCTCGGCAACCAAATATCCAAAATTTCGTAATCCCTAATTTATCACTCACGGGCTCACCTACACTGCGAACACTTCCCTCACACTTTGGCACTTCTTCTAAGATATTTAAGGCCAAGACAGAGGTATTTCCCCTTTTGGTTTATTTTGTGATTTTGTAAATCTTTTGTCTTTTTGTCTTAAATAGCAACGTGTGAGATGCAAAACAGATTTGACAATGGAAAACATCTGGGTTAGTTCGAAAAACAGGTAGACGGTCAGAAGTTCGACGGGAGAAGGGTTTCAAACACTATAATGTTCATAGGAAATAATTAAAATCGCTTTGGTTGTGTTAATTTTTTTTACAGTTGTGATTACCGAAAATCACTTTTCCTTAATGGACCCAATTTTGAAGTGCTGGAACACATTTAGAAGGATTCAATGGTCGATTAAAGGTTGAAGAAGATGGTGGGAGTAGGGCTTTGGACATGGCGGCGTGCACAGTGGCTTTTTCTTGGGAGTGGATTAGTAGAAAATTCAGTGTAATGGATTTAAGATAGATATGGTGTGACTTCATCATCCAACGGTCAAAAAACGTTGTACACACTTGTGCACGATGGTGTTACCCATGAAACTTGTGCACCGTAGAACCCACCCATCTTCAAGGTGTAAACTTATGACAAACTTATGTTAGAATTAAGTCCTTATTAATAACAACAACAAACATGCTCAAATCTCATAGAAGAAATATTTTAGGCGGAAGCTATAAAGACATATAAGCATGCTCAACAAGAACAACTTGTTCTCTACCTTTAGGATCTACGACATGTTGGATTATCAAAGATTAGAAGAATACATGGATCCATAGCAATCAATCGCCTGAAGCGGAATATCAAAGGAATGATCACGAACAAACTACGATCATTTGGATCCATAGCAACAAACATCGAGCACGTTAGCGGTGGCTTTATGGTTCTTCCTCAACCGAATCTTCTTGAGCTCTCTCACGAGACTTTAGGTTCTCTTGAGATGGGGAGACATAATGGATGACGGCGATTCAGTGTATTGGGGACCATAGCCTTCTTTGTAGTGTGTTAAACCTACCAGGATACTCATTATCCCCTTATCGGGCCACACTTACATCTACTCATATAAGATCCATATCAATTAAATTAGGAGTCCAATGAGCTTATCTTATTTTAACTTTATATAATCACATAAAATATAGATTTTTTATGATAAATAGCTAATATAATTATTAATGATATCAACCCATATTAATTATTGGAATATAAAATTCCAACAACTTAATCTTGACGGGTCGACCTGTACTCACTATTTTGAGCATAACCTGAGATAGGAAGATAATTTTGAGGTGAAAACGACGCCTAATCAGTGTGTGGATATTTTTAGAGTAAAAGAGCAAAAGGGGATCATGGTTTTGTGATTATACAGGAGGAACCAAGTGGCTTGCATCAGTTTTTGCTTGCTGATGCCCTAGGAGTTGATTTCACTTGAGTGTAGTTAGTCTCGGGTTGTTTTTTTTATTTTGTTTATTTTCCCTTGTTCACAAAAAAAATATATTTAAATTTATCGATTAATGTGCTATATATACTATATCAAATAGAACCATAGACGGATTATAAAAAAAAAATCCATATTTGTATCGGAAAAAAAAAACCCATATCTGTACTTTGGTTTGTTGCAATTTGCCACTAGCGTGTCTTTGATTACTTTATTTATGAGAGAATCTAGTATCCCTTTAATTGAAAAAAATCGTTTCCCCACTTAATTTTTCACGAAATTAGAAATAGAAATTCCAGTACCCATTCACGAAATAAAAAGTCCGACTAGCCGAAGTTGGGCTGAGAATCTTGCCTTACTCCACATGTAATCAAGTGATGGTGGTGCAGAGTGAGGGGAAAGTTGCTTTCCACGCTACATTTGTCTTTAGCCTTGGTACGTATTTTGCTTACACCCCCGCCATAAATGCATCAAAATCAAAATGAATTGAAAGGCAACAAAAGTTAGTACAACCCCCTACTAACCACAACATGACTGATATGACACGCACGATGCATCTATCTATTGCATCTGCTCTCATCCTGACCAAGTAATTCACCCAACCACATTAACAAAAGACAAAGGAAAATCTCAGATATCACTTGTCTCCAGACTTGGGTTGATGATGCAAAGCTGTGTGGATATTGATTAATCAAAGACTCAAAAGTCAAAAATATCGTATCCCTATCACAATTAATTATTTATTGCTAATTAACACATCAGTATTCAGTGGTTGGCTGATGAGGTAAAATGATACATATAACCTTTGCGTTTATACTTCAAAATGCTAGTTTGAGAATTGTGGTCCCAATCACTTATGCAATGAAAATCAGCATTTAGTAGCTTAAAAGGCTTAAACATACACATAGCAAGCAAAATTTAATTCGGGTAGGTAATGGCAGAAAAATGTGGCACATACATTCAGCAATAAAAGAAAGATTCACTCCTAAGTCCTAACCGATAAACCACTCCATTAATATTATTCCTACGATAATTTGCTGGTTTATGATTATGGGCAGATTTAGATTATCCTCATCCATGGGATATAGCTTCGCCGTCACTTATTAATTGATTTATTTTCTATCCTTATAGAGCACTGCTAATATAAATTGGAATCTGTACTTTGGAGTTTTGATGAGAACATAAAGTACTACCAAGTAGAAACAGAGAACTGTGAAGTGAGGGGGATTGCACACTACTGTTGAAAACATTATGCTTTTTTTTTTTCCTCCCTTTCCGAGTACTGTACCTAAAGAAATAATAAAAAAAAGAGATAGAACTTGAAAGTGGGATGGTGAAGGCTTACATAATAAAAACTGAAAAAGGAGTTTGGCTTTGTGCAGCCGTTGTCAAGAGTGGACGTGACATGAGGGAGTGGGGAAGGCCCATACAGCGTCAGTGTTGCGCCAAAGGCTGTTTTCATCACATAAAGGGGTTATTTACAGCGCTGAGGCTGCAGAATGTACCCGTTTACCCATCAATGTGATCACTGCACATTCAATTCAATGCATATGAATGAGTAATGTTCATTCATAAACCATAAATAAAATTTACTACTTAAAATGACCAAAATTTTACTACTTATAATGCTCCTGCTAGACACAGGCGATGTGAATTAAATGCTTCATTGTCAGCATTTTTTTGTACTCCGTCAAATAGCACATTGACACATACTACATGTAAGTCGCCATAATATTGACACAAAATTTGACCTTCAAACAAGAATTTCACATAACCCCATGTACATGTGCACTTTTTAGGTGGCACGAGAGCCTTGCACATCCGAAACAACATTGTCCGGAGAATAAAAAGCATCACTAAGAAACATATTTTAACCCTAGGGTGAATTTTTTTTTCTCTAAAAAAGAAGGGGGTTTATATTTTTATATAAGAAAAAATTTAAAAAGAATCTGACTAGCTTTATTAAGGAAGAATAAGAGGTGAACTGATGCAACCGGATTCTCTTTGGTTAGTACTTTATATCGAAGTTGATATTAGCTTAGGTTTTGTCATTTTCCTAGCATTGTGTTGGTGCTGGGTGAAGGTTATGTGTACGAATGTTTTGGCAATGTCTATGGTTGTGCAATTATGCAAAATTAAAATAGAGAAGGGATAGGATGGGATAGATAATGCATGTAACAACCCAATATTAAATAGGGGGTGATGAAAGGGGGAGAATTTTAATAGACTTTATTATGCAGGTACTTTTTGATAGTAACCTAACCCTTCCACTCTCCTTTTCTCAAGAGGTGTGACCAGACCCCACCCTAGACACACACACACGCACACACACACACACAAAGGAAAAGAGATTGAACAATACAACAACACATCAAAGGAACAAAAGAACAATGGGTAATGGTAAACCCTCTAAATTATTGGGGAAGACAAAAAAAAGAAGGAGAAAGAAAGCTACTACCCCCTTTTCTTTCTCTACTACTACTACCCCAAACAAAACCCGTCCCATTACAAATTGTGGAATGAGAATGGCAACAGCAAGGACAAGTGAGTGAGGCAGTGTGTAATTGACCCATCAAACAAACAAAACCCCATGTAGAGAGAGCAGTGCCACCACCCACACTGTATGTTTGTTTGTGTTTATATAATATATTATGTAAACAACTCCTCCCCCAACACGCACAGACACACCACTCAATTATTTCTGTCCATTCCTTCTTCCCCATATTGTTCTTCTGTGTTCTGTCTCATTGAAGATGCCGCGGCCAGGGCCAAGGCCTTATGAGTGTGTGAGGAGAGCTTGGCACAGCGAGCGTCACCAACCCGTAAGAGGTTCTATTATTCAACAGATTTTCAGGTTCTGGGTTGATCTTTTTTTCTCGACTTTTTTTTCTTCATCGATTTTTAGCCTTTCCGCATTCTGTTGACTTGATTGCACACCATGTGTTCGATTAGGGTCGTGAGTGACGCTCACAGTCCCGCAACTAAGAAAAACAAGGAATGGCAAGAGAAGCTTCCCGCTGTTGTTCTCAAAGCTGAAGAAATCATGTATTCCAAAGCAAATTCCGAGGTTTTTACTGTTTTACATATGTTTCTGCTTGCTGTAATGTGGTGGATTATTGTTCGATTTTTTTTTTGTTGCTGTATTGCATAAACCCTTTTGTTAATTTTTCTTGATTTGGTTGGTTAGGCTGAGTATTTGAATGCTGATACACTCTGGGACCGCCTTAATGATGCTGTTAACACAATTATACGGAGAGATGAGACCACTGAGACAGGAGACCTCTTACCCCCATGTGTTGAAGGTACTCAACTTTTTCACCTTTCTCTGGATCCGCTTCTTAGAGTTTGTGTCAAAATCCTATTTTGATGTGCCATTTGGGATATAGACTGAAGTTTATTTATTTTTGAGCTGCTAATGATGTGTTTCTATTTTTGGTTTTCTGGGTCCATTTTCTTGTGTTGATCAGCTGCACTTAACCTGGGCTGCAAACCTGTGAGAACTTCTAGAAGTGATCGGCACAATAACCCCAGGACATACCTTGCCCCAAGAACTCAACAACCTCCTTCTGGGTCTCCTAAACCTGTTGTGGGGAATCCCTTAAACTATGCAAAAGTGACAACTTCTGCTCTTGCACCAGCTCCTGTGTCGGATTCTAACCAGCATGCCCACCAAAACAGTAGGCTGATGGGTTCCTGTAAATATCCTTTCTTAGACAGTTTCCCATCTGGTCCTCGCCAGCCGTTGACAATGGAAGCTAAACCCTCATTGAACATGGGTTCAGTATACCCTTTGTACTACGGTTATGAAGCCAGAGAACCTCAACTAAGGACGACCACCCGAGATAATATCTCTTCCGACACAATTTTTGTTGGCAGACCAGTCATTACTACAGCTCCTGAGCCATCTGGAATTGGTCTATTGGAAAACTCCTCCTATGGTAGATTCCATCATGTTGCTAGCAGAATTGTAAAAGAAACTGCTGCAGGCACTCGAGAGGAGTTACCAGATAGGAAATGTGATTTATCTTTGAGGTTGGGTCAGTGTCTGCATCCTTGTTCAAGCAGCAAAACTAGTTCAGCATATGAAATGAATGCTGTTGGTTTAGGACTTTCTCAGGAGGGCAACAAGTATAGTCATCTGTCTTTGCAGAGAAGTAGAGAGTTCTTTCTTTACCCTAGAGAAGCGGGTTATGGTACCATTGACTCCAACTCTAGGGGCAATGTAGAGGTTGAAGATCAGAACGTAGAGGCAAATTTTCGGAAGCGCAAAGAGCCTTTAGCTAACAATGAGGAGGATGGGCAATTTTGCCGGCATCTAGGGGTCCCATCCAATCGTTTTACTGGTAGGCCAGGTTCGTAGATAGTCTTTCCTGTTGTGTCATATATGCTTTTGCAATTCAAGATGATCCAAAATGTTGTCGAATCCTCTTATGTAGACTCTCTCTCCCCCTCTGTATGTGTAGTTCTGCTTGTGCAAAAATTTAGAAGCTGGCGTTGAGTTACTAATTGCATTGCTGCAAATGTGAACTGTATATAAAAATATTAGCTTTCTTTCTTTGATTTATGCTTGACTCTTAAAAAATCAAAAGAGAAAAAAAAATATGAAATGCGAACTTTTAAATGGATTGTCTGAAAGCAATCATATCCCCTGGTGAAGATTAAAGAAGTGGTCGAGTTTAAATTTGATGCATTGCAAAAACATGACAGATGTGTATATCGTTATGCCTGCTATCTGAGTAAAGCCTGAATCATTGTGGCTGAGACATTAATATGCTATTTGGAATCTCTTTTTTCTCAGTCAAGATTGGCTTCCTAACCCAAGTACATTGTGGGTTCGGGCTTTGGGCAGTATCTATTTTTGCAAATGATCAAGCCCGATGTCCCAAGGTGTGTTTTTCATTATCATGAGATCGGTGACAAAAATAACTATAGAAGAAGCTAGTGACATTAAAATTACTAAACGAGATAAACTCTAGCTGCATAACTAAATCTGAATGACTGAATCATAATTTTAAAATCAGAAATAGGAAGCGAAGGAAATAAATAGAGCTAGAAGACATGAGAATATTGTGAAATGGTGAAATTTTATGATATCCAGGGTCACCTTAAAATGGTGGCGGGGTGGTTATTCTGATTGTCTGCCAGGACATTAGCTGGAAATGATGGGATTGGGGCTTAACCAAATGAGAGATTTCTAGGTGGGCATTGCTGCCTACCATAGACAATCCATTCAGCATTAACATTAAACATTAAAATCATGTAATGCTGTGTGGATCATGTTAGATATGTAAGGCCCTTTACGCATGTCAAGTATTGAACTGGCTACCTAAAGAATTTCTAAAGATCTTGTACACTAGTCTGATTGTTGGATCACATAGCAGTCTGCATTCTTGGATATGGACAGGGAATCTGTTTAAAGTATGTCTGATCAAAGTTCCTTAGATGTGTGGGTTTCAAGACATTGCTCAAAGGATAACAAGCTGAGATGGCTCGGGATGAATTGCATTTTTTTCTGCCGTTCCCCGGATTGATTTAAGATAGGGTTTATGGTCCTAACATTTGGGGAGTAGGCATCTAAGCCCATAGTAGTTTTTTTTTTTTAACAACAAATATTAGTTGTTAGTGTGTTATGTTAGTTGACAAGGTTTAAATTCTGGATCTCCTACTCAAACTCTTTATGATGTTTCAGCTCAACTATTTGAACTACGCCCGGGGGACAAGCCCATGGTAGTTTAATACTTCAAACTCGCAAAAGATAACTCTTATTGCGAATGCTTGACTTATGATTTGAAAGAGTAACTAGTACAGTACCCATGCAAAGGCACGCACGGGTTGAGTTTGTCCTCACACGTTTTATAGCCACCTATGTTTTGCTTATGACCACTTCAAATCCAATAATGAGTAATATATGTAATATGTTTCAATAACGAGTAGATACCACGTATACAAAGCAGAAAATTTCTTGCGATTAATTATTATATAATATTTTTTTTGGGTAGGTTACATAAGTAGCAGAGCAAACAAAACAAAAAGAGAGAAACGCAAACTAAGGCATAGAGCCTAGCATGTCCTTCATACTGTATAATAGAGCCTAGCATGTCCTTCATACTGTATAATATAAACACGTACTGTATATATGTTACTGAACTTATAAAAAAAGATAGAAAAATCCCAACCACATCCCAATAGTAGGTATTTAACTTTAAATTATTATTTAACACGTGTAAGATTAAGTGGAATTTTATTATAAAAATGCGCTTTATGATAAATTGTGTATTTAAATGTACTCCTTCCGGAATAAATTATAAGTAAAAATTAACTAATTCACGATTATTAAGGTAGTTAGTTAATCACTTTTAATTTATGTAGTCTTAATTAAAAAATTAACTCTATTGCATAAATTACACTTTATGACTAATAAATTGGTTCATTGGAAATGCAAAAAGTTAAATTAAATGAGGGGTATTTTGGAGATACTATCATTAAATAGGAGAAAAGTAGTTAACATTTGTCTATATTTCATTCTTGAAAACATGAGATAAAATTTGCTTATAATTCATTCCAGAGGGACTATCAGATACTAATAATTTCAGTGCTGTAGCTGTGGCTTTTATGGATTCATGCTAACCCTAAATTACTTGAGGGGCGTTTATGTATTCAGTGCCATTAAGGCATTAAACCCTGTTAATTAAAGTTATGACAACATGAACCAATTTCTTTCTCTTTTTTTTTGATAGAAAAAAAAATTAGATTAGGGGAGACACACCCCATCAAGGTCAGGGAGAACCACCAACCTCAGCGAGAGTTTACAATGAAATTTACATATAACCTATCAGTAGAGAAATTTAGAATTCAAATCCAAATCTCAACTAGTGCTAACAAAGAATCCGACTATTTGTGGCAACCCCGTTGGCGACAACGAGAAAAGAACAACAAAATGTTTTCATAAATATCATTTGATGTTATTCCACACATGACATCCGTTTCTCTCCTGATAGAGCACCACAATCTTGAGTTTAACCTTTACATTAGGATATGTTTGGTTCAAACGGGAGAAAATAAATTTTAATGAGATACCGAGTTTGGTTTAGATGAGGAAAGGAAATAGATTTTAATAAAAGGAGAAATGTTAATTTACTTTTTATACCTTTGAAGCATTTTATGTGATTGCGTGAAAAAACATTTTACATGGTATTTAATACTACATCTGGTTCTATTTATAAGAAACAAATAGGGTCTTTTTCAATATAAGAAACAAACTCTCATTTTCAATCACATTAATTATATTTTTTCATATTTACCTTTATTTACGAGACTATTTTACAATGTTTAAAAAAATTAAAAATATGACATCATTAATTGAGATTTACTCATTCTAATACACCTCATTGATTCTTGTGATTTTGTCCTATTTTCTTATATATAAGACAAGAGGCAGTATAAATATATTTAGTTGATTCATTTAATATTTAAAAAATGCATCTTCTCTTATTTCAAAAAAATAATGCATCTTCTCTGCCATCCGAATACTCCCAATATTACACGGTGCCAAAATTGAATCCTAAAAACATCAAACAACAAAAATTTAAAATGTAATTCCTCTCCTTTGCCTCAATTTTCTTTCGTTTTCTCAAACCAAACACCATGTCAGTTTTGTCAACGTTATGAATTAAGAACATTTCAATTTTCAATGGTTATGCAGACTTGTATATTATGATATTATTGATTGCTACTCCCTCCGGACTTAATTATAAGCAAAAAAAGTATTTTTTTACTTATAATTAAGTTCAGAGAGAGTATGTTGTATGCTGCTGAATGAGGTTGTCATTATTAGTTGCTCTAAAAAACAGAGCATACATCGCAATTTTACATACATCAATTTATAGAGAAAGCAATTGTTGTGCTGACCGGCATGTCAACTAGAGTTTTGATCAAGGCTTAGGAACAAGGTTATCAAACACGAGAGTCTAGACAGACTCGTGGAGCATAGATAGACTCGACTCGTAAACTCGTACAAGTTTACCTAATGTTTAAAATAATATTAATCAGAGAGTCTAGGCAAACTCGTGGAACATAGGTAGACTCGACTCGTAGATTCGACTCGTAGACTCGACTCGTAGATTCGACTCGTAGACTCGACTCGTAAACTCGTACGAGTTTACCAAATATTTAAAATAATATTAAACAAATACATATCACAAATATTTACTATAATATCATCAAGACTTACAGACTAAGTATAATAAGGTAGCGATTGATCTTCCTCTTTTTTGTACGCGTACGGAGCAAAACTTGCAGAATAAGTATTTGTTTCAAAAAAAAGAGAGAATGAAACGCATGAAATGGTAGCGTTTTTGGTATTTTTTTTAAATGTCAACACTGACTCGCTGACTTGGTTCAGACTCGCGAGTCAGTTTAAGTCTACCACGAGTCCACCCGAGTTTGTGCAGAAACGAGTTACAGGGCGAGTCAACTCATTTCGTCCATATAGAAACGTAAACTCGTAGAATCAGATAAGTCAACTCGCGAGTATAACAACCTTGCTTAGGAATATCTTATTTATAGCACACAAAAAAAATGTCTTATTTACGCTTTCCCCTTGTGGGCTTAGTTTGTAGTTAACTAGTGTCTCTTTGGGCCTTAGTGCCCCGTATATTATACCAAAAAAGCAAAGAAGGCTTAAAACGAGCAAATGTTCTTGTTAAAAAACAAGGGCAAATGTTAAATGTGTTCTAAAGACGTTAGTAATAAATAAAAGGTTTAAGTATGTTTTTCGTCCCTGTAATTATAAGAATTTTTGTTTTTTGTCCCTGTGATTTTTTTTTTTTTTTGTTTTTCGTCCCTGCAATATAAGAATTTTTGTTTTTGATCCTTGTTGTTTTGTTTTAGTCATCGTAATATTTTTTCATGTTTGGTTTTAGTCTCTGAAATTAGAGACCAATGTGATTTTAGTCCCGAAAATATGGAGAATATAAGGACTAATTCTAAAATAATATAAATATATAACAAAGACGAAAAACAAAAATAAAATTTTGTAGGGACCAAAAACAAAGTTAAGAAAATTACAGGGATGAAAAACAAAGAAATATTTTTGCAGAGACGAAAAACAAAAACATCTATATTTACAGGGACTAAAATCATATTTAAGCCTAAATAAAAAATAATTATTAAAAAATACAGTTTTATTAACTATTTATATTGAGAGTGTGTTTAGTCTAGCTTTTTTTTTTTTTTTTGACTTGAAAGCTACTTTGAAAGTTAAAGTTAAAAATAAAAGCTTTAAAAATTAAACTAAAGTTGTTTATTAATTTTTAACTCTTTTTAACTTAAAAATCACTTTTAAACTAAAAGTTGTTTGCTAAGATATTTTATGAACGTTCTAACTTACCATTAATAATATCTAATTATAAAGATGCATATAATATTAATAATTGAAATATTTTTTTTTGTACAAATAATTGAACTATTTAAACAATAAAATTTAACTTTTTAAAATTCAATAAAAACTCACCTTATCTATTAATTCAACCGTTAAACTCACCTTATCTATTAATTGTATCAATAAAAACCCATCAATAAAATAATTAAATAACGTTTTATGTTTCCTTCAGTACTTGTGTGGAATAGAGAGGTGAGACAGAGAAAAAAGGGAGGTGGCAATAACTCCTCCCTTTATTATTATTATTTTTTGATTGAATTTTTTTATTGAAACTCCTCCCTTTATTATTAAAACTAGAAAAAAATTCTCTGACTATGATCTTGTTTTCAATGACAAGTGTAACCTATCATCTTTACAAAGGAATAATTTTGGGGATAGACATTATTGCAAAGGTATTATTTAAGACATCAGGGACGTAATTTACTCGTTTTAAAAGGGAGGGATGAAATTGTAAATCGCGATAATTGAAGGACTAAAATAGACTAAAAAATTATTATTTATATTTATTTAAATATATCTTCTTGTAGACCCAAAACACCTTTTAGGTGGCTCAAAGCCCTTTTTTTAGTTACATAGTTTTTTTAGAAAAGTCTTGACATAATTCATTTAATTATTAAATCTGACCATAACTTGGGCCTAGTGTAAGATAGACCATAGGTCTTTGCAGGACGAATTGGCCTATTCCACTCTTAATAGTAAACTATAAAAAGTATCCACCCTGCTTCAAAACATTCAATTCATCGTGTTTTTTACAAGGTTGTTAACACCGGACCAGACCGACCAGTTCAACCGATCAGACTTGGAACCGGACCTCTGTCCGGTTTGACAGACCCTGAAAACCGTTCAATACAAGAATAGGCCATAGAACCACAAAACCGGTCAATAACCGGAAAAACCAATGGAAACCCGGTTCGAATCCGATTCTGACAGTTTGTTACAAGGACTTGCGCTTGTTAATTTTTTATGACAAAAGAAAGCAGTTCAGGTAAGCAATTAGATCTACCTCCTACCTTTGCTTTTATAACTCATCTTCCTCTATGTTTCGTCCAATTTTCACGATATGGGACTCACTGTAACTCATCTTCCTTCACCATTTCCTCCTCCATTTCTCCCTTGTTGTCTCTCTCTCTCCACTGCCACTGATGGCAGTTTTCTCTCCGGCGCGGTTGCCTTAAACTCTGTCCTCTTCTTCTTTCCTTTCTTCCTTTCTCTCTCTCTCTCGTCCTTTTTTCCTCTCTCTATCTGAGCAAATATGCGCTTCCCCCACTCCATCACTTTGCTATTTTAGACAGCTCACACACACACGAGCTCACAAATCACAAGCCCCAATTCCTTTTTTTTTTTAATTCTTTTAACTATTTCTTTTATTAAGTATTTATTAATTATTCTTTTTGAGAGTTTCTCTTGCCCATAACCTGTAACACCACGTATGTCCCCTTTCATCTTTTTATTGTTTTTTTATTAATTTTTTTGACAGATGTATACAATGCATTGCGCTTTTTTTTCTGTCGTATAAATGCATTGTATTATGTATTATTATATGCAGCTCTCTTGAATTTTTTAATGTTTATTAATTGTATTATTTATTTTTTTCATGTTAAAATTTTTATTAAGACATTATGTCATTGTGTAATTCATGAAAATAAATTTTAATTCCTATGATAGTTACTTGATGAAATGGTGTGAAGTAATGAATATTATATTAACTAATAATGTAAAGTTGTGAATATTATATTATTTTTTGTTTATTATTACTTAATATATTATATTAAAATTTTAAAAGTTATATATTGATTATTACCTGTTCTATCCCGGTCTGACCATTGAACCTTGAACCGGTATCTACACTGGTTCAATGTCCGATCTGATTTTAATAACCTTGGTTTTAAATGAACAAATAATATCCTACCACGATGCTTGATTATTATTATTTTCCAATTTTTCCAACAATGCTCTTTTATTTTGTCGAAAACTACCTAAAGGCAAGCCATATGTAATCTCCCAGCTATGCTCTTTGATTAATCGTACCAGGAATCTCCCATACACTTTACAGTTTGGGTTGCATGTGACTGACTAAATTAAGTTATAAAAAATGAGGCACATTAAGTCACTAAAACGAAGCCCAAAAATTATAGGTTAAATTATACTTTTGGTCCCTTATGTTTATTTTAGTTTTCAGTTTGGTCTCTTATGTATTAAAAGTTTCAAATTGGTCTCTTATGTATAAAAGTTATATCAATGTGGTCCTTCTTGTTTTTTTGGTTTCAAAATAGTTCCTTATGTTACCAAAATTATACCAATGTGGTCATTTTTTTTTTGCAAAATATAGAACAAAAAAAGGACCACATTAGTATAATTTCTGTAACATAAAGGACCATTTTGGAACAAAAAAAACAAAAGGGACCACGTTGATATAACTGTTATACATAGGGGACCAATTTGAAACTTTTAATACATAAGGGACCAAAACAAAAATTAAAATAAATATAAGGGACTAAAAATATAATTTAACCAAAATTATAACAATACGCAAAGGCAAGCCATGTGCATTCAGAATTTTATACTACTATTTGACACACAAAAAACAATAATTTTACACTAGAGTTTATTGGTGGAATGTGAATATATAACTTTCCTTTTTATGTGTATGTATGCTATTATAAACTGATCAAGTTCAAGGGTATCTTTGATTTGTAGTTGCAAACGTGGTCTAAATACGTTTGACTCAAAAAAACTATAAAGATGTGTTTGTTTATATTACAAAATATAGAACGCGAGAGCATAGAATCCTCGCATCCATTGCAATGTTGTTCAAGAGAGTCCAACGACGCCTACACAAATATGCACAATGACTATTTCGAGGCTAAATATATGTTTACAGCAGTGTAGTCAGTATCGTATGTATCGTGCGAGTCAGATCGCGATACACGACAGAATCAGGCACAAACGATGCAAATCGTTGAAACATTCGTTTTGTGTATGAATCGGTGGCTGAATCGTTTGTATCGGCCGTGAATCGCAGGAATCGCGAAACACGGCGAGAATCGCGCGATTCAGGATCAAGATTTTCGGCGCATCAAATTCGCGAATCTTGGAAGGAAATCGCGCAAAAACGGGTCGGGTTACGTGACCCGTTTCAAATCTTCTCGTTTCAGGGCTTTTTTCTCAATTTTTTTTCCAAAAACGTGGAGAAGATGGACCGATTTTGAAGCTGCGATGTCCTTCCTTCTATAAATAACCATCGCCCATCATTATTCTTCTTCAACAAGACAGACCAAAAACAAACCGTCGTGTGACTCGCTTTTGCCTGGCCGCGTCTCTGTTTCTCCGAGGCTCTGTTTTCCTTCATTCTTTGGTGAGTGAGTCTCTTTCACAAATCACAATTGTTTTATTATTTGTTTCTTTTTCATTTGTTTCGTCCTTTCAAGTTATTTTTTTTTGTTTTTGTTTTTGTTTTTAAATATGTTGCTTTCACCTGGTTGGGCCGGTTCCATCGTTCCCTTTTTTTTTCCTGCTCCACCTTTATAGAGTATATCAATATATATATATACTTCTTCTCCCCTTTACACGTGTTCCACTTCCACAATTCCTTATTCCAGCCTATTCCAGCTGTTGTTTCTATTATTTTTTTTAGTGAATAATGACTCAAACAAAGAAGAAAAAGGAGGTTGATATTACTTGGAAGCACTGTGAGACTGTAGAACTGCACAGGCTTCTCGTCAAGTGCAAGTATTGTTCACATACTTGTTGGGGTGGCATTGCAAGAATGAAACATCACCTTGTTGGAACAAATCAGAATGTGAGTGCTTGTATGACAGTTCCGGATGAAGTTAAAGAGGTCTTTGTAAAGCTCTTAGCAGAGAAAGAAAAAGCCAAAGAGACAAACAATCAAGCTGAACAAGAGACTGCCCAAGATAATACAAAAAAGGAACAAAACTGGCAAAACAGAAGACAATGAATGAGGTGCTGAAAAACAGAGAGTTGGTGATTCAGGATATTTGCAACTGCATCTATGGTAATGCTTTGTCATTTAATTTGGTAAGAAGTCCATTGTTTGTGCAAATGTTAAAATCTATTGGTGAATATGGAAGAGGTTTAAAACCTCCTACTTATCATGAAGTGAGGGTATCTTACTTGAAAAAAGCAGTTGACAGTGTTCAAGCAAGTATGGAAAAATACAAGATTGAGTGGGAAAAGTGGGGTTGCACATTGATGTGTGATGGTTGGACGGATGGAAAGAGTAGGTCACTTATCAATTTTTTAGTTAATAGTCCAAGCGGTACTGTTTTCTTAAAATCTATTGACACTAGTGATGTTATCAAGGATGCTAATCAAATGTTTCATTTATTGGATTCCATGATAGAAGAAATTGGGGAGGACAATGTGGTGCAAGTTGTGACAGATGGTGCTTCTAATCTCGTGGCTGCTGGTGGATTGTTAGAGCAAAAGAGGCCAAAGATATTTTGGTCTCCTTGTGCAGCTCATTGCCTTGATTTGATCCTTGAAGATATTGGAGAGCTTCCCTTTTTTTTAGTACCATTGCGAATGCAAAAAAGATTACAACATTCATTTATAGGCACTGTTGGGTCTTTAACTTATACAGAAAAAATTCCGATGGAAGAGAATTAGCTAGACCAGCAGTCACAAGGTTTGCAACTTCCTTTCTCACCCTACAATGTATAATGGAACAGAAGAATGCTCTTCGGTCTATGTTTGCTTCTGAGGAGTAGGCTACTAGTAATTATGCTAGTAAGAATGATGGTAAAGCAGTGGAGAACATTGTTTTAACTGATAGTAGATTTTGGAGATCCATCCAGTATTGCTTGAAGTGTGTGACTCCACTTGTGAAGGTTTTAAGGCTTGTGGATGGAGACTCGAAACCTGCAATGCCATACATCTATGAAGCTATGGATAGAGCTAAAGAACAAATAGCTGCAAACTTTAAGAATCAAGAGTCAAGATACAACAAAGTGTGGAAAATAATTGATACTCGTTGGGATTTGCAATTACATAGGCCTCTCCATGCTGCTGCTCACTATCTCAATCCTAAGTAAGTACTATCAAATATGTCATTCTTTAAGTATTATGGACTGCAATTATTTATTTAATTAATTCATGATTTTATTAGGTTCCACTATACGAACAAATTTGATCCGGATAGTGAAGTTTTAAATGGTTTTTATGATACCATTGAGAGAATGGTTCCGGATAGAAGGACCAGACTTAGGATTGATCAACAACTTGAAAGATTCAAGACAGCGGGAGGACTTTTTGGAAAGAGCATGGCAATAGACACTAGGGACAAGAAACAACCTGGTGAGCTTTGCTATAATTTATATTCATAATTTTGGAAAGAGCATGACAACAAACTTATAGTGTTGGCTTTTTTTTTGGCTTTATGTTTTGGCAGCTCTTTGGTGGGAAAGTTTTGGTGCTAAGGGCAAAGAGTTACAGAAGTTGGCAATGAGAGTTTTGAGTCTCACTTGTAGTGCTACTGGATGTGAAAGAAATTGGAGCATATTTGATCAAATTCATACCAAGAGAAGAAACCGTTTAGAGCAACAAAGATTAAATGCTCTTGTCTTTGTTAAATATAATCTTCAACTTGAGATGAGACAAAAGTCCAGGGAGGAGAGAGGAGATACTTATGATCCTATATGTTTATCTGATGATGAGTGGATTACTGAAAAAGAGAATCCTTGCTTACCAATTGATGATTCATGGATGGATATACATGAGGCCTTTGCGCTTGAAGAAGGAGCTCCAATCAAAAAAAAGGAAGAGAGGTATTTGTTTAAACTTAAAAGTAACACTTAACTATAACACTATGTTGTCATACTCATTTAAGTTTTTTTGTAGGTCCAAGAAACTTGAATGCTAATGCGAATAAGAAGGGGAAATTTACCGTAACATTGGATGGGAGTGGAGTTGAAGAGTTAGTTGGAGATGCAGTGGAAGAGGAAGAGCATGAAATACCAAATGATGAGGATGACTTAAGTGATGTTGATCTTGGGGACTAAAATTTAGTTAGATTTTTTTTTTAAGGGTTGAACTTTTTATCCTATAATTTATAGTTATACTAGTAAAAATGATGTTAAACTAGTGTAGAACATTGTTTTTTGAGGGGTTGAACTTTTTTGACTTGAATTTTGGATTATTTTGAAGTTTATATATGAATATTTTTTACTTATGTTGCTTATATTTACTTTAAAATATAATATTTTTAATGTTCATGTATCTTACGATTTGCGATACACGATTTAAAAAATAGGGCCAACGATTCATGATGCGTATCTCGATTTGATAACCATGGTTTACAGTTTTTCAATTATAAAACCAAACATATGTAAATGTTAAAACGTATGGAAATGTACACCAAAAAACAAAAAACAAAAACATATAAAAGTGTTATTTGGACACTAAAAGCGCGAGTTCGAACCCGTAATGTTTGATATCTGATAGGCATGATAACTCTAAACATACACACTGCACAGCGAGAGAGAATTCGGGAGAGGAGAAAATTTTCTCAGTTTCTCAACTTCAAATTGATAGTACATTCAGGTACTGGGGCATGCCTTTTATAGGCTTTTGAAATCAATATATATAAAATATTGCTATTCTTTTCTTTTGACAAAAAAAATATTGCTATTCTTAATTGTTAAGAAAATTAAGAGACGGTGTTACAGCAAAAAATTAGTGGGCTGCCACTTTAATAGCCAATGCTATTGTTTTCTTAATATTGAATAAAGAAATGTGTGGATGACAAATTTTTTTTAAGAGGCGGTGATAATCTTTCCAGGTTCTTCTACCATTTTCTCAAATGCTTGATTTAATTATATCTCCCGGCTTACTCCCCCCCTCTATTAACCACTTGAACTAGGCCCAAAAAAAATTATAAACCAAACATGCATTTTTTAAGATCAAAATGGTATAAAAAAAACATCACTATAATGATAATTGGTCCCAACTAAGCTGACACTCCCACCTGGCCAGCCAGGTTTCCCGGCGTAGACTAGTCACCGGCGAAGCCGGTGGAAACTGCGCACCAATGACATGGTAACCAAAAAAAAAAAGTCTATTAATTATCATTACTAAGTAATAACAATCAGTAATAAAATATTTTTCATTTCATATCTTTTTTTTGACCGGTCATTTCATATCAATTATGAATCATGTTGACATATCATATGATTGATTCCCTTAAACATGCATACTTGATGGGCATCTGTCATATTGTCCACCTGTTTGCGTGGAAAAATCAGCCGAGGGATTCGGCTAACGTCCAGCCAACAAATTGATTCCTGTTAAGCGATTACACCGAGAACGGAACTCTGATTCTCGATTGTGGGTTCCCCAACTGCTCCAGAAAGCGTTGAGTGTGGTGAAACTACGCTACGCTAAGGCTAAGACTAAGAAACATGGAATCGGCTAGGATAAAATGCTGTAAAAAGCTTGATAAATTGCAAAAGAAATAGTTGTTTGATTGATTTCGCGTGCCTTTACATTTCTCAGCGTAGGTATATATATACAAAAAGGAAAACAAAACTGTAACCACCCCCTATCGGCCATTATGCGTTCCACACGTTCATGGCTGACCACGAGCGGTCGTGGGTGTCCCTCAACTGCTTCTTCATGCGTATCGTGGGTTAACCGCTCTCCCATCGGCTGGGCAAACGATTTATCACGTGTTAAATGCGTTGGAGACTTCCAACGGCTAGCTTTGGTCGTTCTAGCGCCAAAGTACATGACTTTCACATATCTAGCCCTTGGTTGAACTTCAAAGCTCTATATTAATTAAAGGTAGCTCAGCCGATATATCCATAATGATCAGATATTTTCTTTATCCACATCGGCTATACTCTTTAATAATCGGCTGACCTCATGATGCTCCCTGGGCTTCTGGAATTTTCCTTTCTATCCCCGGTTCAGTGGGACCAATTTTCGGCTACCACTCCGATCGGCTTATCCCACACCTCGGCTGTTCCCTTCATCGGCTGTGGCTGATATTTCTGGTGATAACAATTGCCCCCTACATCATTTCAGCTGTCCATGCTGGATTGATGTATCGGATAAAGTTTGAGTCTCCGAAACGTCAATCGTTAGTCACTTTATATGCATTTAATGTCACCCATTATGACCTGAACGGCTACTTTTCCCACACCCGATGACTGCGCTGTTATCCGATAATATCTTAACAACTCTCATCGTTGATTGTGCGCATGATTTCTCTTTAAATAGCTAGGCCCATTCGTCCTCCTTACTACTCAGGCATTTTGAACTTTTTTGGACCCTCAAACCCTAGCTTCCTTTCTGCACATCCTCTTCTTGCGACCATGTCTTCGCATCCGATTCTCAAAATCGTGAACACGACTACGGTGGCCATGACTCCTTGGGCCAGTCTTCCCGCTTCAATCGACTCTCATTCCTCCACTCGAGACGCCAAGGGTTAGCCGGCGTCATACCCCCTCTTTGTCCGATTCAAGGTTCTCTCACTTTGCGGCCATCCACCGACTGCAGGCGGTGCAATGTATCTTAGAGAATATCTGCTCCCAGGACACATATGGTTTACCACTCGTTTGCGATGGTTTACCATTAAACGGTGTCCACCGACATAAGGCCTTGGCCCCGCATTTCATCGCTGCCATTACTTGAGTTGGCACTCTAGGATGGCCGAGGCAAAAGGCGAGGCTGAAAAAGAATGGGTCTTTACAATGCTATCATGTTGTCGGCTAAAGACCTTCAACTCAACATCGGACTGATCTTCGGCTTTCTTGGCTATTGGTCCGTTACCACCAATACCTTTGTATTTCCTTGGGGAATGGCCACCCCTACTCTTCTTGATGTGGCAGCCATTACAGGTTTGCCTTTAGCTGGTCAGGAAGCTCCGAATCTATACGACATTTCAACCTCCAACATCAAGATTGTTCATGATCGGAACAGCTCCAGCTATTCTTCCTTTATTCTAGCCAATCAAAAGGGAAGGGGTACTGCGGTTTCTGATGCTGAGCATTGCGCCTTCCTCTTGTATTGGTTTAGTAAGTACTTTGTCTGTACCGGCTCTGTCGTAGTCGTTCAAGAACTTCAAGTATATGTGGCCCAAGCTGTATCGGGTCGGCAAGTCGCTTGGGGATCACTCTTCCTCTGCTATCTTTATAGGGCTTTGTTTAACATGCTGGATCGGTTGCACCAAGGGGTCGACTTGAAGAATACTTCAGGTCCTCTATGGTTCTTGCAACTGTGGATTACCCTTTATTTCCCAGAGTTCATTGAACCTTCTTTCAGCGTTCACTCTCTCCCGGCCGGGGCGCGGACGTTAGCCGAGCATTTGCGGCTGACTCCTCTTCAGCAAGTAACTCCCTTTGACGTGGTGGAGAAAATACACGTCTTGACCAGAATTTCTCAAGATTGGCAGCCGATCTTTGAAAGACGGATCGGCCCGGATTGGATATTCACCACGGCTGACCGCAGCATTTCTCGGGAGGCGCATGGGACCATGGTTCTCAATTGGAGTCGTGTTTTGACCGCTAGAGACATCCTTGGTGGGCTAAAACCGAATTCCAGGAATAACAAGACCACGGCTGAATTCTATCATCCTAACTGTGTGGCCCGTCAGTTTGGATTGTTGCAGCATGTACCTTGGCCATACCTTAGCAAGGTACCAGCACTAGGGAGAACTAACCTATCGGCTGAAGAGGTAAAGACCTTGGCAGCTTTCAACTTGGAAAAATTGAATAGCTTCCAATGGGCCTCATTTAACCCGTCGGCTGGGGAAACCTCTGCCTTTGCTAATTGGTGGCCTTCGGCTAAGGATAAGATGTTTCAGGGCTCTGTATCTAGTTATTTCATAAGGCTTGCCATGCCTCTCGATAGCAGCCCCGATGATGACAGTGATGATGATGATGATGAAGGTGAGGCGGTGACTGTTCCCCCTCTGAAGATGGTAAGGCCAGAGCCGACGCATAAGACTAGAGTTTCTGCTGCCATGAAGGGTAAGTATTTTGTCTCATTTTGCTTTTTCTTACTTTGCAAACGCATCGGCTAACTGCTTTCTTGACAGCCAAACCAACTCCTAGAGTTTTCATTATAGACGATTCTCCCCCTCCGAGTAAGAAGAAAAGGACAAGATCTGGGGGGATTCGTATCGACGAACCTTCGGCTGCAGCCCTATCTCCCGAAAAACCCAGACGACATCTGTGGCAAGGGTAAACAAATAAAGGTAAGTACCTCTGTTTTTTACTGTTTCTTCAAGGCTTTGTCATAATTCTAATCCTCGGCTCATGTTGGCTGTAGAAACAGCGTACTTCGGCTCCATGGTCGCCTCCTCACAAGGTTCCCCCCTCCCAATCTCCAATGGCGCGAGGGGGTTCTTCGGCTGGTCCTCAATCCGAGGCAACCCACCGCCCAGCTCACTGCTTCTCCGATGGCAAGCCTCACAGCCCAATCCAGGTATCCTCCTTTTTCTCTTTTATTGTGACTGCCCACTCTGTGTTGGTTTGGCCCTAACTTCTTTGTGCTCTGCGCTGCAGTCGGCTAGGGATGAATCCCCTGTTGCTCATAGGACTCCTCCTCGTCAGTCGACTTCATCTATCCAGGTTTCGGAGGAAGAACTGCAGCAGTATTTGGCTTCGGCTGATCCGTTGCAGAAGGTCTCCTCACCCTCCTCTAGTCACCTGGAGAAGGTAGACGAGGTCTTGATGGGGGAGATCCCCACAGATAAGAGTAAGGTGGCCGATTTGAGGACTTCCCTTTTCAAACTATCCGACTCTCCCGATGTTCCCTCCGCCAGCCGACAACTGTATCGTCAAATGGCATTACAAGTAAATGACATTTCTGCATTATACCGGCTGTGCAAGGAGAATTATGACCATGCCACTCAAGACCTGCAACGCCTCCGGGATCTTCAAGCTCAAAAGTCCTCTTTCTTGTCCTCTTATCAGGCAGTTGATAAAGATCGGCAAGCCGACCTTGCTAGGAAAGGGGAACTCAAAGGCCGGTTAGCCCAACTGAATTCGGGTGACTTCGGATTCAAAATGAAATCAAAGAGCTAACACCCTGACTTGAGCGGCTTGACGCGAGACTGAGACCCATCTGAAAGGCGTTTGACTTATATGTTCAAGCTTCTTCTTTAGATCCCGACATTTTACGACTCACCACCCAAAAGATGGTTTGGAACAAGATATGCGAAGGGTAGAGAAGGCATAGACTCGGCCAACCACGGTGGGATGGACTTGACTCTATTTGAATCGAGCGAAGGAACAACCTTTATCTGCGTCGGTAGAAGCGGTATGGTTCGAGCCGAGGAATCGGCTGGCGCTTTGAAAAGCGTCCTGCCGATGTGGTGGTTCTTGAAGCATTGCGGTGGACCGACCGATATCCTTCCTTCCGGGGAAGGCGTGGTGTAGATGCATTTGAGATTGTCGAGGCGATAGTTGTGGAAGTCGCAGATCGCGCCCGGTCGAAGCCTCCAACCAAGAAGAGGTGGTCGATCCTATGGAAAAGGTTGATCCTCGAGGCGGCCGAGCCCGCCGATACCTCTACCCAAGCCGATCTGCCGATCCTGCTATGATTCTTTGATCCCCGATCGCGACCACTCTTGACCCAACAGACTAGCTATTTCTAGTTGTCTTTGAGTATTTTGTCGGCTAGGTGGCCGGCCTGTGGTCACCAGAACAATTCTTTTTGTCTATGAACAGCTTTCTTTATTGTTCTAGTATGCTTTGCCACACCGTGGGGTAGTATTTTTTCAGATACTTGCCATTTACGCTTCTATTCATTTCTTCACCTTGCATGTTAACTAGCCGATACGCGTTTCCTGCGAATACTTGACTAACCATGAACGGACCTTCCCAATTTGGTGACCACTTACCGAATTTAGGGTCCTTGACTCCTATTGGTAAAATAGTTTTCCAAACTAGGTCGCCCTCAACAAACTTTTTCAACTTAACATGTTTGTTGTAGGCACTGGCCATTTTGCGTTTGCTTGCCTCGATTCTTTCTAAAGCCATTAACCGATCTTCATCCAACTGATCCAGCTCCATAAGCATGGCTTGCTGATACTCTTCTAGGCTTAAGGAATTCTGTTTTGCCACCCCAGAGAAGTGACATTAATTTCTAAAGGCAAAACCGCATCTTGGCCGTAAGTCGGACCGATAAGGAGTTGTGCCCGTGGTCGTTGACTTGGAATTCCTTATGGCCCATAAAGCCTCATCCGAGTTAAATGCCATTTTCTAGACTTGTCTTCTAAATTCTTCTTGATCGAGGTCCACAATAATCTTGTTGGTTGCCTCGGCTTGTCCATTGGCACTGCATAATATGGGGATGAATGTATCAACTTAATCCCAAATCACGAGCAAAGGCAACCACCTTGTCTCCAGTGAACATAGTTCCCTGATCCGTGGTAATGGTCTCTGGGATCCCAAACCTGTATATGATCTGGTGTTGAATGAATCGGATAACATCATCTTGCTGTACCTTGACCATCGGCTTAGCCTCCACCCACTTAGTGAAGTAATCGGTTGCCACAATAATGAAATTGTGTCCTTTAGAAGACGGCGTATGGATTTTGCCGATCAAATACATGGCCCAGCCTCTAAATGGCCAAGGCTTCACCACTGGATGCATCGGTCAATTTGGTACCCTTTGAATGGGACCATGCAACCGCATTCTTCGCATCCTTTGGCGTATTGAAAGCAATCGGCTGTGATGGTAGGCCAATAATAACCATGGCGGTAAATCAGCCATTTCATAACTGGCCCAGCCCTATGCGAGCCGCATATGCCTTCGTGAACTTCGCCCATAACCCTTAGGGCTTCATTTTTATCTATGCACTTCAACAATACCCCATTCATGCTTCTCTTATACAATTCATCATCAAGAAGCACATATCTTAGAGCTCGCCTCTTAACTTTGAGGTTAGTGCACTTAGAAGGATCTCGTAAGTACTCGATCAGGTCGTTCCTCCATGACTCGACTTGATGCGACCATCACCTCGGTGGTAATTAAATGCGTACTCTAAAGTCGACAACGAGTTCCTATATCCGAGGCCTCTTGGGCTAGATCGTTCGCCTCCATATTAGCTCCTCTAGGGATGTATGACACCTTTGCATCAATAAAGCGGTGAATCAATCGTCAGTAGTTGCATAACGTGCCAGATTTGGGTTGTTGCACCCATATTCTTTGGTTAGTTGTCGACCACCTCGGGAGTCGCCGCTTTACATGAATGTACTCGGCGCCCATCATGGCTAACAACTTTAACCCTATGATCACGGCATCGTGCTCGGCTTGGTTATTAGTTAAACGGGTTTAGGCGATACGCAAACCTCCACATCTTCCCATCTGGGTTGGTAATTGTTACTCGGCCCGAGCTCTTTCTGGGTTTTGGACCCATCAAAGTTAGGACCCAAGGCAACAAGTCTATGCAAGTAATTGGGGGTACCCGAGGATCATCAACTTCCACCTTGAGGATGTTACGCCAAGAAATCGGCTAGTGCACGACCCGACAAACCCTTAGTGGGGACGTATTTCAACGCTGAAGGCGATGAGCTTAATGGCCCACTTCATCAAACGACCTTGTAAGCCGGGCCTATTAAGCAAGTACCTAACAATGTCAATTTTGCACAAAACTAATATTTCATGTGGCATTAAATAATACTCAAGTTTTGTACAAGCGTAAAACAAAGATAGGCACAACTTCTCCAATGGAGTATATCTGGTCTCGGCATCATTGAGACTTGGCTAAGGTAGTACACTGCTCTTTCGGTTCCATCTTGACATCCTCTGTGCTAACAGCAGCCGATAGACTCTTCAATGGCAATGTAAAGTTTCAAAGGCTTCCTAGCATGGGGGCACCAAAGCGGTGGACTAGCTAAAGCCTTCTTTATTTGTTCAAAGGCCTCTTCTTTGTTCAGGGCCCACACCATCTCCTCGGCATTCTTGAGCTTTAGCAAAGGGAAAAAGCCTTCATCTTACCAAATTAATTAGCTATAAATCTTCTCAAAAAGTTGATTTTACCCAATGACTGTAATTCCTTTTTGTTCCTGGGTGGTCTAGCCTCCATCACTGCCTTGGCTTTGTTTTGGTCTATTTCAATGCCCTTTTGATGCACCAAGAAACCGAGGAAGTTACCAGTCGATACACCAAACATGCACTTTGCAGGATTCATCTTCAAGTTATGGACCCTTATCCTCTGCAAAGCTTGTTCTAAATCGGCTAAATGGGCTTCGAAGTCTTTGGATTTTACTACCACATCATCTATGTATACTTTCATAATCTTGCCGATTAGATCATGAAAGATAGCGTTCATTGCTCTCTGGTACGTGGCCCCAGCATTATTCAAGCCGAATGGCATCACTAACCATTCATAAATTCCCGCGCCCCTGGGCACTGAATGCGATCTTGTGAGTGTCCTCCTCGCCTACAAGTATCGATTATAGCCCGAGTACCGTCCATGAAGGTTAAAATACCATGTGTGGTATTGCATCGACTAACATGTGCGCCACAGGCATCACATATTAGATCCTTTGGGTGGCCAAATTCAAGTCTCTATAATCAATGCAGACTTCGAATCTTGCCATTCTTCTTCTTTACAGTACTATATTGGCTAACCACTCTCGTGCACTGGTCATTACGATGAAACCAGCATTGAGCAAACGCTCGATTTCCGTTTTGATTTGTGGTATCAGCTGAGGATGGTATCTTCTAGGTGGCTGCTTATGTGGTTTGAATCCCTCCTTTATCGGTAGCCTATGCTCCACCAATTCTCGTGCTAGCCCAGACATCTCATGATAATCCCAAGCAAAGCAGTCTTTATATTTTTTCAGCAGGGCTACCATCTTTTCCTTATCCTTTTCCCCCAGCAGTCCGCTGATTTGCGTTAGCCGAGGCTCATCTGGAGTTCCTAAATTGAGGTCCTCCAAGGGGTCTTGTGATTCGAAGGTTGGCAAAGTCCTCCGAATAGGTGATTCAAACTCCATCGGCAACTCCGTGATCTCGTCTGCCCGATGTGAGGCCATCGCCTTGTTGTTTGTCTATCGGCCAGGACTCGGCTCGTGAGATTCAATCTGAAAGCCTCTAGCCGCCCCATAAGTCCTGCACCACTTGGGTGTCTTTAAACATATCAAACCTCTGTGATTAGCCGTGGTTCAGCTAATTGCTCAATTTTGAACCCCTGGGGTGTCAAGTTACAAGATTCCCAGGATCCTTCCTCGTATTCCTCAGTAACAGCTATGGGAGCCACAGAAGGAGAGTAGAACAGGGCTTCTAGATTTTGTACCTCGGCTGGGAATGGATTGTCATCAGCTGGGACTATCTCAATTTTATCCCCTTCCCAAAAAATGAGCTTCTGATGCATGGTGGAAGGTAAGCATTGACTGGTGTGGATCCAATCTCTCCCTAGCAGGACTGCATAAGATGGTTTGCCATCAATCACGAAGAAAGCTGACTTGATGCTTTTGGGGCCAACTGTGATCTCGGCTACCAGGATTCCTAAGGCAGACGAAGCCTCTCCCATGAAGCTAGCCATTTTCATGTTAGTTGGGATCAGATCTTCTTCCGACTTGTTCGCACTCCTCAAGGTGGCCACCGCATCACATTTAATCGCCCATTATCAACGAACACTCGGTGAAGGCCTTGCCATTGATGTGGGCTCTCACATCTGAGGCTCCAAGTGCTTTCTCATGTCTTCGGTTGGCCTACCAAATATAGTACCCAAAGCATCTTTTGCCGTGTCATCGGCTAAAGTTGCCCATTCTGCTTCTTCCACAAATACGTCTCCTTCTAAGTGTTCGATCTGGGGGTAACCAGCCCAAAACTCACTTGGGATCAGACTAACGACCTCGATGGCGACCATCAGTCCCGCTTCACTCTCATATGAGAGATAATCCAAAATTGAATCTTCTCAGAACTGCATTCTAGGATCGGCTCGTTATCACCATTTAGCGGCCAGTGTATATGTGAATATGCCCTTCCTCTTCATCGAGGTTCCCCTTTTCCTTCTTCAGGCTGCCCGATGTCTACCTCGGCGACCGGGATTGTCACTGGGACCTCCTTGGTTTGATCAGTCTCAACTTTGTCGGGCTCCAAACCGCAAGGTCCAAAAGCCCTGTCAATGGCTTCTGCCACTTTAGCTTCTGGGATCTCCTTCTTATCGGCTGCCTTGGCATCGGCTAACATCTGCAAGGTTTGTTTCATTTTTTGCAAGGATCTAGCCCTCTGCAGCCTTCTCTTCAACGTTTCTAGTCGGTGTGGTGGTTTGAACTCTTTCTTCTTCAGAGGTTGATTAACCACCCACTTCCCTTCTTTGACATTTGCAGCTGGCTTGATCATCCTCTGTGGTTGGAGTTCATCATCATTCCTTACAGTTATGCGAAGAGATGACAGTCCCCCTTCGACATTGAACTCCGCCACTCTTCTCTTAGACCTTGGGAGAGGCTCCTCAGTGATTCTGGGCATACTCGGCTGGGCTTCAGCTGAGATTCCCAGTTGAGTTTGCCCCCCAGTCTCCTGGGCATGCTGGACTCTCTCGGTCTTTGCTTGCATTTTGCGGTACTGGCTGATCAACTCGTTGGTCAAACGTCCGGGTTTGGGAGGTTTACCATGGAATCGGCTCGAAGATGGCTGGCCCCCAGCGTTTTTTGTTAACACTGGTGGGTTTCCCAATCTGTCGAACACAGATCCCCTGGCGACCTCTTGGTTTCTTTTGGATTCTTCTTTGGGCATCCAAACACTCCTGATAGACTGTTTCCCTCTTGTTGGCCTGGGCTGATCGGGCCCTGAGAAAGACACCATGGCCATGGTTACAGCTGGGAATGGATTGGTGTCCACTGACATCTCGGCTATGCTTTTGTCGGCTAACTTGAATCTGCCTCCTTGATAGCCTTCTGTATGGCCTTCCTGAAAACTAGACAATTAGCTGTAGAATGGTTATATGAGTTGTGCCACTTACAGTACTTCTTATTTATCAATTCTTCAGGAGGTGGAATCCGATGCCCGTCTAGCAGCCGAATTTGCTTGTCCTTGAGCAAGTAGTAAAAAATCTGGTCTGCCTTGGTTATGTCAAAGGAGTACCCTGCCCTATCCTCTGTTGATTCAGTTTCTTTGGCTTTAGCGGCCTTCAATGCTGGGCAGGAATAGCTCTTCCCCTTGACTATTTCGGCTACCATCATATCAGCCGTAAGGTCAGCTGTTTCGGAGTCAGATTCCTCTGCCTCTATAATAGAAACTAGATGGGGACCCTTTCCTCGGCTAGCCCTTCGCTTCTCCTTTTCCTGGATATATTGCTCAACTCGGATAGCCCTCTCTGCTAGCTGATTCAAATCTGTGCTTGTCCTACCAACTTCTCCTTCACCGCGGTGCATGTTGTTAATCATCATAGAAGTGTATTACGCTTCGTGGAATTGCATAGAACATTTCCTGTGTCTTTCAATCTTTCAATGTAATCAAGAACCGACTCATCAACTTGCTGCCTGAGACTAGTTAGATCGGTTACCCGTACTTTGGGTTGCGGCCAACAAAAGCTATCACGGAAACACCTCTCCATATCGCCCAATTGCATCGAAGTTTGGAGGCAAGGAGGAGTACCAGGTGAACGCTGTCCCAGTGAGTGATAATGGGAAGAGCTGAAGCTTATGATACTCATTCTGGCTGCTTTCACCACACTGGGCTGTGAAACGCCCTATGTGCTCCATGGTAGACTTGCCATCTTCCCCTGAGAATATGGTGAAATCTGGAGTTTTGAATCCCCTAGGGAGAGGAAACATCCGATCCACCCATTCAGGGTACGGTTTCCTGTAAACAGGACGGTCCAACGGCTTTAACTGTACCCCGAAGTACTTCTTGATGGTATTTGCGATCATTTCTGGGTCTATCAAATGAGAGGCTCCCTGCCGATTATCTTGTGGATTCAGCTGGGGCGCGCTCTGACCCACTGGTCTCCAGGGGGAAGCCTGTTGGAACGAATTCTGAAGGTTAAAGGTATTTGGTGGAACATTGCCTAGAGGTGGATTAGTAGTCCATTGCTGCTCTGGACTATATTCCCCAAAACCTCCGACCTGAGTCCCTGGAACAGCCGATGCATTCTGGGGTAAAGGTGGAACATTGTTCCATGTCTGCTCTCCCCCATAGTTGCCAGCCGTTCGTAGTATATTTGAACTTACTGGAGGGTATGGCGTGGGGACTGGTTGCGGTTGGTAGAATGGTGGATTGTTAACATTCCAATCCCCAGATAGCTTCCCTGAACCATAACCAGGGGCCATCGGCTGCCAATTCGGCTGTCCATATGAATTCGCCTGCACAATAGGGCCATGCGTTGGAGCATACGACATTACTGGCGGCAAACTGATATGCCCAACCGTGTTAATTGGTCTCCGGGCCATGTTGATCTGCCCATCTGCAGATTTGCTTGATCAGGTGGCATCACTTGCCCCCCAGCATGGGGTGGTACCCATGTATTCTGCTGATCACCGTACGTTTGGGTTGGTGGCCCTGCCGGTAGTGGTATGGGCTGTGTCTGAAGAGGCCCATTTTGAACCACATTCTACCGAGGCCGCCAAGCTCGACCACCTTGTGCATACCGGGTTTGCCTGCTCTTGCTAACGCAGAACTAGCCGAGTGTTCACATTCTTTGCCGCTCCTCGTTTCTCCATGTCTCGCCGCGGAACCTCGTTATGCACCATGGAGTCTGACAATATCTCGCCAACCGCCTTGACACTTGGTACATAAGGTCATGAATTCCCATATCAATCTGCTGCCTGATGAAGGAAGTGGTCATGACCACTGGAGCCTCGACATTCTCTGGGTTATTCATCTCTGCAGAGGCTGGTGCGGGGACTGGGATGTCTTCAACCGCTATGGGCATACCCAAGGTGTATCTTTGACTCGTTGTTCTTGCGTGGTGGGGTTCTTTTGGGATTCGAACTCGACTCCATGTTGTTGTTGAGTTTCTTTCCGGACCTCAGGTTCATACGCCAAGCGTGATCCTGCCCTGGAGAATCAAACCTGTCCTTCAATTCACCTGTGTCCCACTGGGCGTGCCAAACTTGTTTGCGTGGAAAAATCAGCCGAGGGATTCGGCTAACGTTCAGCCAACAAATTGATTCCTGTTAAGCGATTACACCGAGAACTAACTCGATTCTCGATCAGGTTCCCAACCGCTCCGTAAAGCGTTGAGTGTGGTGAAACTACGCTACGCTAAGGCTAAGACTAAGAAACATGGAATCGGCTAGGATAAAATGCTGTAAAAAGCTTGATAAATTGCAAAAGAAATAGTTGTTTGATTGATTTCGCGTGCCTTTACATTTCTCAGCGTAGGTATATATATACAAAAAGGAAAACAAAACTGTAACCACCCCCTATCGGCCATTATGCGTTCCACACGTTCATGGCTGACCACGAGCGGTCGTGGGTGTCCCTCAACTGCTTCTTCATGCGTATCGTGGGTTAACCGCTCTCCCATCGGCTGGGCAAACGATTTATCACGTGTTAAATGCGTTGGAGACTTCCAACGGCTAGCTTTGGTCGTTCTAGCGCCAAAGTACATGACTTTCACATATCTAGCCCTTGGTTGAGCTTCAAAGCTCTATATTAATTAAAGGTAGCTCAGCCGATATATCCATAATGATCAGATATTTTCTTTATCCACATCGGCTATACTCTTTAATAATCGGCTGACCTTATGATGCTCCCTAGGCTTCTGGAATTTTCCTTTCTATCCCCGGTTCAGTGGGACCAATTTTCGGCTACCACTCCGATCGGCTTATCCCACACCTCGGCTGTTCCCTTCATCGGCTGTGGCTGATATTTCTGGTGATAACACCACCAAATCAACATCAAATACAACAAATGTTAATTAATAACCATAAGTCCATAACAAATGTCAATTAGCATTGCCACGATGACTGACTTTGGTTTTATTCTATTATTTATTCTAAAAAGCTTTATTTGCAGGGTGATTTCAATGGATATCGGTCAAAATATACTTTTTCTCCTATCAAGTATGAGACTACTTGAGAAATATATGATAGTAATAGGAAAAAATATAAACAAATTATGGAAACTAAATCATATATTTTTTGTGGGATAAAAAGTAAATCAGATTAGTGACAAATATAGAAAAAATATTGTATTCTATAAATCAATATTGCAAGTCCAAATCAACCTCTGTAACCGCTTTTATTTGAACCACAACACGGATAACTTTTTTTAACGGTAGTCTCTATTTCTACTTCATAAGATGATCTTTGATATTTCTTAACTAAGTTGTCTAATTCCTTCAACAATTAAAAAAAACTAAGTTTCCTAATGGGGTGTTATATAAGAGGAATTCTTTTGATTTTGTTATTGCTTTGTGGAGGGATACTACTTTTTTTATCCTTTATTTATTTCTTTTTAGTGTGTGTACACTATCTATTTAGCATTACTATCACTCACTATTTAAAATAGATAATATCTATTGTAAAAAAATAGATAATATTTGTTTTAATAATTGTGACTTTGAGAGTGTTTTAATATTTATAGTTGATATTATTTAATAATGGCTCATTATTTTTTTATACGCATTTAGTATCGTGTAATTGTAAACATATTTATAGTTTAAGTTAATATGTATATTAAAAGTAACTAAAATTCAAACAAAAATTAATGTAATTTAATAAGAAATGACAAAAAATTATTTAAAACAAAAAATTTTGTAAATAAATTTTATGGTGAAACGAACCATTTCTGAATGGTGAATTATAAAGTTTAGTTTTTTAGGCAAACATGTAAAGGTTCGCCGGATACCGTGCAGAGTACGGACCATCATATTATAGGTATATTTAGAGTGTGTTCTTCGATCATTTTTCATTTTTTATTCATTTTAAAAAATATTAAATTTTAAAATAACATTTTATTAATTATGATTTATTCCTTATTATTTCATTGCCATTTATATACACAATTCTTAACACATATATGTCAAAAATAAAATAATAATAAAATGTTATTCCTTTTTCTTAATTGGTAGGTTTTATTTGGTTCCAGTTCAAGTTTTCGATATTGAATATTTATGTTTTCACAATAGCCTATAATGGATGTACACATGTGATTAATTAAGTATATGAAGGAATTTATTTATGTTAAGTTGTTGTAAAATCAAATAAAGTAAGCAGTTGTTAATTAAATACAAAAATCTGATAATTTAATTATCTGAGTTTTAAATTAAAGTTTTTACTTTTCAAAAATTATTCATACACCGATAAAAAATAAAATCCCCCACGTTTAAATATGTTTTTAGTTCATATAATTATCTCAAATTTTGTTTTTAGTTTATGTACCCACTTTTTAGTCCCTACGAATTACAAAACTGCTTGTTAGGGACTAAAAACATATTTAACCTTTTATTTTTTTCACGCGATGCACAGATCAAAGCACTAAAGTATATAAATAGACTTACATAACAACTTATTTATATAAGTGATCATATAAATACATATTATTTTCAATACTTTTTGCTTCAATGGTAACAAAAATAATGAATTGTTAATAATTTTATTTTGTCATCATTTCTAGATTTTAAATATAAATTATTTATTAAAATAATAAAAAATATTACCTCATAAACATAATTTGTACTGTGTATCGCACGTGTATACTTAAGACAATAAATCTAGATTTTATGATGAAATACGGATTCTATATTAAAAATTATATTTGAACTAAAGTCACGCCTCGTTTGATTTTATTGAGCTGCTAGAGTTAATAAAAATTAGGTTGGTCTTGGTTATCATCTTGTATAGGAGGGCCTGGTTTTATTTTCTCTGATTGGTGATATTGCCCCTAGAGTGTTTAAATTCTTGCATAGCTAGAATCTTTTATTTCTAAAAGTAAAGTACATACTAAAAGGAATATTTTCCTGCCTAAAGTGAGGTTAATTGTGTCATTATAATAATCAATGAAAGGTAATTAATGTAATTTATTTTTATACATGCATCTTTACTTTTATGTCTCTTCGTTTGCCGTTTGGCTATCCGATGTCTCTCCCTCTCTCTATTTCCTCTTTCTGTGAAATCTGTCATTTCGGTTTCCATCACTAATACGCACCTCATTAGTGCACCGCTTCATTTTCTAATTAGATGCGCCGCTTCATTTGTTTTTCATCGATGATTGAAACGGTGCCTCCATTCCCGATACCAAATTGTGTATCCCAGCTGCCTCTTCAATGTTCTTCAACATATCAGTTTTCCAGAAGAAGAAGAAGGGAAACTCGACTGTGACCGGCACAGAACACCCAAAATAGTCAATTTTGCTATTTCACAGTACAGATATTCTGATACGGGTTTTAAAAAAATTAGGGTTTGAAGCTTTGTTGGGTTGTTTTAATTGTAATTCAACTAATTTTATAATTGGCTCTGTTTGTTTAAGACAATGTTGATGTCCATTTTAAAATTATTTATTACACCATATTCTTATTATATATTTTCGTTGTATTATTATTATTTATCTTACTCAATTTGTTTCCATGATGAATAATTTTGATCTTGCCTTAAGCAAAATAAGAAAAAACATATATTGAGTAAGTATAATAACAATAATTACCCAATTTTAGTGTAATCGTAAGTATCTAGCTAAAATAATAATGACTTACATGAAATTTAACGATGATAATATTTAAATTATATAACAGATTACAAATCCCATGCATCGCACGGGTAAACGCACTAGTGTATTAAAATTCTTGCATAGCTAGAATGTAAACTTTTGTATGTAACAGGTAGTACTCCCTTTAATATAATTTTCAATTATAAAAAAAAAAGAACTAAAGTCATGCGCGCCATTAACAAAAAGTTGTTAGCGCAATTGTATAGGAATACACACATTCAATGAATAGAGAAGTAGTAGTTTCTGTTACCAAAAAAAACAAAAAAAAGAAGAGAAGTAGTAGTTTCTGTTGAATCACATAGGTTCTTATATGTACAAGTCTGTCGAATGGAACTTATCAAACTAACAGATTTAACAAACTAATTAGTTAGTAACAACTTTAACTAATTACTCCTAAACACACTTAGTTGGCTAACTTGAATTACACAATAACAAAAGTCAGATGGGTGAATTAATTTTCCATTCATAGTGACAGAATTCGCTGGCAATGCGCGTGGGTGAATATTTTCAGTTCCTTTTGAGTCCTTGACCCAAAAAAAGAAGAGAGAACATTTTCAGTGACAGAAAAACAAACCCACCCAAGTTCCACTTACAGCTGCTTCATTTTGACTATATATGAACAATATACAAAACAAACAACACATTGACCAAAATTATGAGTACATGCGTTTGTAGGTAATTCATGTATGATTTAAAACTTATTTTCTAATACAAAAAAAAAACCCTTATTTTCGGAAGTGCATGTAAACAGTTGAGTCCGGCATTTGATGCATTGTTTTGGCTTTTAATAAGTACTTATAAAGAAATTAAATCACATTCTGGAACTTCATATCTAGTTTAAAAAAGGTAAACACCATCCACTTCAACTAAATAGATATCCGTGATAAGAATGTTATCTAGTATTACAAATAAATAAATAAGACTTTTTTTAGGGTCGACGCCCCAGTTCAATTATTGTTTAAATAACTTCAATCATATAGCTTTAAAGGATACATTATGAACCCCATGACATAGTAATGATTTTATCACATTCTCTTGTATCACTTTTATTACATCTCTAATCCATTATTATATCTCCCTGTTTATTTATTTCGTATCATATATTTCCATGACATTTTCCACTTTTTTTTTATGTATTTTTCTTTCTTATAACATTCTCACATGGGTGTAAGACTATTATTTTTGCTTATTCTCTTGTATCACTTTTATTACATCTCTAATCCATTATTATATCTCCCTGTTTATTTATTTCGTATCATATATTTCCATGACATTTTCTACTTTTCTTCTTTTTATTTTATTTTATGTATTTTTCTTTCTTATAACATTCTCACATGGGTGTAAGACTATTATTTTTGCCTTAATGTAACCGTCTGGATGATAGCAGGGAAATTCCACAAAATGATCTTTCCAAGTCATGAATGCACAATGCCATATATTCTAGTCGTTTCAAGGAACACGTGCAAAGTCTGTTAGTATTAGTTTAGCTATTTTAGCTAAACGTTGAATCCCGCGACCACAAGGTAGGGACCAGAAATGTCCGTTGAAAAGGAAGGTACGTACGTGACTTCCAAATGTCACCACTTCTTTTGCCAACACTTTTCTCCAATCAAAAAATTAGTCTTTCAAAGAGGTTAAGTCATCAACCCTCGTCCTATTCCATAACGATCACACAAAACGTGATTGTCGGAGGTGTTAAAAATTCGTTCAACCCAACCCACTAATATTTTTTAGGGAAAAATATGTTTTCAGTCCCTAGAAATATCATGATTTTCAATTTTAGTCCCTCTAAATTTTTTTTCCGAAAATTAGTCCCTCAAAAATTTACCCGTTACTGATTATGGTCCCTCCGTTATCTTACATACCACTACTATGGCGAGAATCCAAGGTGGCACCCCATTAATCATATTTAACTGTTAATGATGTTTAACTAGTTAAGTAATATATTAAAAATTAAAATTTATAAAAACTAAATAAATGGGATGCGATAAATTGTGAAGTGTTTAGGTCAAGAATATACTTGAACAGGGGTTCTCCAAACTCCAAACCCGAACAGTGGGCACACTCCAAAAATCGAACAGTGGTCACACTCCAAAGCAAAATACACCAGAATAACAATTTCCTCTGATACACTTTCAGTTACATTGTGCAATTGGGTTTGACACAACCACAAAACAAAGCAAAATACACATTCACCATCAGTGACACAATCAACAAAATAGACTTTATTTTTCCAGATATTCTCTCAGCATTCAGCTTCTTCTGCACCTTTGCTATTTTCTTCTTTCCTTCTAACACCTCAATAGCTAGTGCAACAGCCTCTTTAACGGTTTGATCTTTGAGAGTCACCATCTTCAATATGCTCCATCTGTTCCATGCCTTCAGCCATGTCTTCATCCCAAACAAACAAGTCGCATGTAGTGGGTGTCTACACATCAACAACAAAACTGTCATCAAAAAATCGCGAACAGAACACTGAAGCGAACAGAACACTGAAATCGCAAATGACCAAACAGAACACAACAATCGCGAACACTGAAATCGCAAATCGCAAATCGCAAACAGAACAGTGAAATCGCAAATCGCAAACAGAACACAACAATGGCATACCTTCCAAAAAGGACACCTCCAGAAAAGCCTCCCTTTGTTTACACCTTGCTTAACCGTGTACACTACGAGTCGACCACCACACTTACAAAATCTCTCCCGAAGATTTGATGAAGACGCTGTAGCAGAGTTGCTAGCCATGGCCGATTTCCCCCTTGAATCTTCACTGCGTTTTCTTCTTTGCATTGTTGGGTAGAATCGATCGATTTGTTTGTTGTTCGTTTGTTTGTTGTTCGTTTCGATTTCAGGGAGAAACGAAGACCATTCATAGGAGGAAGATTTGGGGTCGATCGCGTTTTGGTTAGCAGGGACGATGATTGGGGGTTAGGGTTCGATCCAAGTCCATTTCCGGGTGTTTTGTAATAAAAGAAAAACAAAAACAAAAAATGAATTAAAATTAAGTGACTCAACTGCCACGTGGAATTTTAAGTGACGTGGCGTCCACGTGGCATGTACACATGGATTCCGTTAGACAGATGGAATGCAAAATAACGGAGGGACCATATTTGGTAACGGGTAAATTTTTGAGGGACTAATTTTCGAAAAAAAATTTTAGAGGGACTAAAATTGAAAATCATGATATTTCTAGGGACTGAAAACATATTTTTCCCTATTTTTTATTTCCAAATCCAACCATACCCAACAATAATTTCAACTTTAAACAAATGTACTACTATTATTTATTTATTAGCATATTGTTAAAACAGCCGTACACCACCTATCTTACTCATTTAAAATAAAAAATAAAAAAAAAGATGAAAGAAAATTATTAGCAGAAAGCTAATATTATTGTAAAAAATGTCCCAAAAAATTTGAATCTATGCAACACAATCACAGAATTTTTTTTTATTAATTAGTATATTATTAACGCAGCCGTACACCACCTAGCTTACTCATCATAAAGAAATTAATAAAAAAAAAAACCAAAACTGTAACATATGAAACGAAATTTTTAGCAGAAAGCTATCATTATTGTATAATGCCCAAAAAAACTGAATCTATGAAACACAATCACAAAAAAAAAAAAAAAATCACAGAAGGTGAAAACAATTCATCCTAACTAGGATCTCATCTCTCTAGTACAAAAATGCAGCAGCAATTGACAACACGGTGGCAAATAATCCAGCAACTCCAAGAGAAGCGGCACCAGAGTTCTCGGGAGGGGGACTGAGAGCACTGTTTGGAGAGGGGGAAGAAGGGTTGACAGAAGAAGACGGTGAGGGAGAACCGGAGGCGGAGGCAGACGGCGGTGTAGCGGCGGATGGGGAAGGCGATGTGGCTGTGCTGCTTCCACCACCGACGTTGATTGCAAGCTTTTGACCTCCAGAACAATGTCCCGGAACGCCACAGATAAAGTAATGAGCACCCGTCTTGTTAAGAGTAACCCTCACCGGTGGGTTGGTTAAAGTAGAAATTGGAGATGTTGAGTTGCAAGCATCATACTTTCCCTTTGTCACCTCCTCTACGTTGTGTGCATTCAATTGGAAGTTGAAAACTGCACAATAATAATACAATTCGGGTTTCAATTTTTAAATTAACTTTTAAATTAATTTGTCTCACAAAATTATTACTATCTTTTTAAATAACAAAATTAATAGTAAATATTCAAATTGGTCCAAATAAAAATCACGAAAACCAATTTAGCCTATAAAAAATAAAAAATATCAATTTAATCTTTAAAAATCTTAATTATTAGTTAAATTAGTTTTTTATAGGAACTAAAATGTACTTAAAAATTATCCTAAAAAAAACTAATTTAACCCGTATTTAAAGTTTTTAAGAATCAAATTATTACTTTTCATTTCTAAAACAATAAATTGGTCACCGTAATTTGTCTGCTCCATGCGTATTTACTCTAAAATTAATTAATCATGATGTTGTGATGACTTACCAAGGATATCTCCAACCTTGAAGGTTTTCCCAGAAGTCCAGGTACGGTAAGCAGCAGCGCCGTTAGTTGGAACGGTCCAGCCAATGGTGTCTCCAACGGTGTAAGTAACGGGTCCGCTAGATGGGGCTTTAGCGGGTGCTGGTGAAGGGGTTTTGGTGGTGGTGGTGGTGGGTGCTGGTGCTGGTGCTTTAACGGGGGTGGGGCTAGTTTTTGGTGGAGAAGCACTGGGTTGAGGAGCAGAGACGGGGGAAGTAGAAGCTTTGACGACGTTAATTGACAGTTTCTGACCAAGGGAACAGTGGGTTCCGAAGGTGCAAATGAAATGTTGTTCCCCTGTTTCGTTCAGAGTCACGCTCGCTGGACTGCTTGTTAACGTGGAAAGCGTGTTCGCACCGTTACACCCATCGAAAGCTGATTTTGTTACCTTTGCGACGTTGTGTTGGCCATTCGCGAAGTTGAACACTGAGAATTGAATTGAACACACATGGTTAGGTTTAAGAAAATTGAAAAATTTATTTAATTTATTTATTGATTATTATAACTAAGATTTGCAAGATCTCTTACCGAGAGTGTCGCCTACGGTGAAGGTTTTTTTGGCAGTCCAATTGACGTAGAATGAAGCACCGCCGGAAGGGATGGTCCAGCCTGTGGTATCACCCACCACGTGTCTGGTCTGCGCTGCTGAGCCATGGAGTAGGTTGGCTACTGCAAGTAACACCAGAATGAGGACATTTAGGTTCCTTGCCATGGCTGTGTGTGTTCGTAGAGGTTGGGTCGCCCCTGTTTTCTAGGACTATGCTCTGTGTTTGTTGTTTTTTTTTTTTTTTTTTTGCTCTTTGTTCTCCTTCCAATTAAAGAACTCAACTACAAGGGCAATGTGTTTTGGTGGTATTTATAGATAAAGTGGGACGACCCTGGACGGAAGAGTGGAATTGTTCTACGCGAAATGAGTGTAAAAAATCACAAGATTATGGACATAAAATTAAAAAGAATTTTTTTGTCCTGTACAACGCAATATTACACGGGTTAAGAAATTCAAAAGAGAAAATTTACATTGAAATTTATGTATATGGTATTAAATACTTATTTTTACAATGAATAGTTTTTGTTTTCCAATAAATAGCTACTATTTTTGGGTTTCTTAACCTGTTATATTGCACTGGATAAAAAAATCCAATTAAAAATATAATATGAATGATGTGTAAGCTACAGCTACTAGTACTAAGCCACGTTTATACGTATTAAAAAGGCCTTAATTAACTTTGATTCATGAAACGATGTTGTGTAGTAAAAAATTTGAAGTGTTGGGCAATGGGCGGTGGACGTGTGTGTAATTTGTTAGGTCAACGAAATTAGAGTTGAGGCTGCCGAGAATTGAGACTTTCAAGAATACATGTAGATGGATAGATAGCCGCGTGAGAATTGCAAGAGCTAATAAGTTCACCAAATCAATTTGACTTGTAGCGTTAGATAGTCTCCAACTCCTTTGTTTTTACACGAGCCAGGGACATGGAGTCAATCGTGGAATCTTTCTCGCATTGTCTATGGTACTATGTGATGTGATTTTCTTCTTTATTGCAAAATGATGATGATGAATGGTTGTTGGATAAATTTGTCTGGAAAAAGGTTAAAAAAAATACTAGTATATTTAAAAAACTTGTAATAATTATGAATTTTTAAATAATATCTTTTTATATGCATCTCAATTTTAAAAAAAATTCTAATTCAATTCCAAATTAACTTCTCCATACATATAGAGACTTTTTCAAATAAAAAAAATTGTTAATATTTTTTTTCATTGAATGAACACCCATAGAATCTAAAGTAACCCTATATTGATAAAGTCGTGAGAACAATGACCCAACAGAAAAAAAAGCATCCCATTCTAGATCACTTCCACGATAAAGGATGCCGGATAAGTTGGGCGGAAAATTCCAATATGGAAGTTTCCACTTACCATGGAAAGGTAATGTTAGATAAATGTGAGATATGTGAACATGAGAATTCGTCAAACCACAGTTCAAGTGGGGAGTCATAAGGTGGTTGGCTTGGTTTAAAGGAAAGAGTGTAGGAGTTGGGAGACATAAGGTGTGTGGGTTCAAACCCATCTCAAGCCACTAATCTAACAATTACTAACATTTGCCTATCAAAAAAAAAAAACCACAATTCAGGTTTTTTGTGTGTGTGTTGCAGGTAAAGAAATAATTTAGGCATTCAAGTGGTGATTGGAAGAAATTTGTTTTCTTTTTTTCCCCCTTTGTCATTCATTCCAATACTTAAAAGGGTAGTCTACAAAGATTGTTCTTAAGTGATTAGGAAGTGAGCTTTTGCGTAAGTGGCATGCCTAGGTGCCCAAAAGCCATGTAGCATAAACGGAGATACAACTAAAACAATTATTGCTTTATTAAAAGTCATACACATTCAAAAAATTATTAAAAGTCATACTCATTCAAAAAAATATCTCATAAAAATGTTTGCATATCAGCACGATTGAGAGCAAGTTTGTTAGACTGGCAAGTCGACTCGTCCGATTCTACGAGTTTACGTTTCTATATGGACAAAACGAGTTGACTCGCCCTGTAACTCATTTCTACACAAACTCGGGTGGACTCGTGGCAGACTTGGAGTGACTCGCAAGTCTGAGCCGAGTCAACGAGTCAGTATTGACATTTAAAAAAAACCTCAAAACGCTACCATTTCATGCGTTTAGTTTTTTTTTTGTTTTGAAACAAATACTTAGTCTGCAAGTTTTGCTCCGTACCCGTACAAAAACGAGGAAGATCAATCGTTTGCTTATAGTAAGTATCTGTGATGTGTAGATTTGTTTAATATTATTTTAAATATTAGTCTACGAGTCGAGTTTGCCTAGTCTCTTTCATTAATATTATTTTAAACATTAGGTAAACTCGTACGAGTTTACGAGTCGAGTTTACCCATGCTCCACGAATCTATCTAGACTCTCGTGTTTGACAACCTTGATCGAGAGCTAATAGGTTCAAATGAGAGCTGTCAGTTCGGATTGGCTTAGTCATTCAAATCAATCCATAACAGGTCAATACATTTTTTATTTTTAATATTTTATTCAACTTGAAATTAAAATGTCTAAGTAATTAAAAGATTGCTTAGCCCATCTTGGGCCATCAACTTTTTTAGCTGAACCAAATGATTATGGGCTCAAAGTTTGTTAGCCTAGCCCATATTTTACATCAGGCTAATCAGACCAGCCCATTGGACTAAACCTATTTTGGTACCTCCAATCCAAACCTCCTTACAAATGTTGAACAAAAAAAAAAACCACCGTACAAAAGTACACCAAAATACAAAAGTTCTTCCATTAGTTAAGATGTGTTGGTGCTCAAACTGGATTCTCTCCTTCCCTTATGTCTCTCCATCACTACAAATAAGGGTGAGAGGAGAGAGAAGATAATTAAAAAATGAGAAGATAATATAGAGAAATAAATAATTAAGAGTGTACTGACAAGTTAATATTAACATAATATTTTTTTTCGTGATAGAATTAACATAATATAATGAGATCTAAAGGTTTTCTATATGAAAAAGGCTTGATTCATGTGCAATAACGTGGGGCCGGTGGGGGACGAATGCCCTTTTTCGTTCCAACTAGTTCCATCCCTGTACTTATCCGTACATACAAATTGTATAAAATTAAGTTACTATTTTCACATGGATTAATGGTTAAACTGGTAAGCGAAACACAATCCAAGGAGGAGGTCATAAGATTGAATCTTGGTTAAGCCAATTTGTGGAGATCCCGAACCGTGTGTAAAACACCTCGCTCCGTTTTGCTAACTCGGGATTAGTCTCATATGAGCCCAAAGAGCTTTACTATGGAGATACCCAGAGAGCTTATCACTCGGTCTAAAAAAATTATTTGTCTATTTCTCTCTATTTTGAATATTACTAGTAATTTTGTATCTGAATAGTTAGGTTTCTTGCTTCTTTGTTATTACAGTGAAGGGGAGCAAAGCACGTCGGAACATTGATTAATTCCAGTGTTATCTTTCTGAGTCTAACATAAGAATTATTTCTAGTCAAAAAAAAAGTAAGAATTATTTAAGGATGACTTATAATCCTGATGCACTGTGTTTCGAGCATGTCCTGATAAAGTTCAGTTTGCAGGAGAGTGCGGGATTGCCCGTGCCAAATTAAGCTTAATTTCAAGTAACATGTGTTTAACCAGGTCATACAAACTTAATTATTGACACTTATATTATGTTGAATGTGTCTCAAAATCTAGATTCAGTTACAAGTGCCAATAGTATCAGATATTACATCAGATGCATCAGGACCTGTTGTTAAAGTCTCAGGTGCCATAGCACCTAGTCGTGCAGCACCTGTTAATGAATTTTGTTATTCAATTACTGGCCATAACTGAATTGGTTATTCTGTTACTTTCTGTTACAGGTTGTTATTGGCTGAGGCTTGTATTTTCCACTTATATAAATAGGCATAGGAGTTTCTCTATGGTTTAATACGTTTTGTGTGATTTTCTTAGATTAAAAAAGGGTGTGTGATTGTGAGGAATTCATATAAGCTCTCTATTGAAAAAAGAAGATTAGAGATGTTTGAGAGATCAAGGGGAAAGTGTGAAAATATAGTGTCAAAAGGGCTTGGGGATCTTGTAGCTGTTTCTCAACAGTGGTGAACAAGGGCCAAGAGGAACTCTAAGCATTTGTTGATCTTGTAAACTCATTGTTCATAGTGGATTAGTTTGATTGCTTCCTCCCCCGCAGACGTAGGCCAAATTAGCTAAACTGCGTTACCAATTCTTGGTGTCATATTCTTCTTTATCTCTTTAATTTCGTGCTGTTTTAATTCTGCATTGGTTGAGTGTTTGCGTGTTTAAATCCACAACAATTGGCGCCGTCAGTGGGAAAAAACTCAAGAACGCAACCATGGGATCAACCAAATTCGACATTGAGAAGTTCTCTGGTTCAAATGATTTTGGCTTGTGGAAAATCAAGATGGAGACAATCTTGGTTCATCAAGGTTGTGTAGAGGCATTGAAAAGGGATGAGAAAATGTCCAACACTCTCACCCAGAAAGAGAAGGAGGAGATGATAGAGAAGGCCAGAAGCGCGATTATTCTGTGCCTGGGAGACAAAGCACTGTGGGAAGTTGCGCGGGAGAGGACTACTGCAGCACTATGGTTGAAACTCGAATCTCTGTACATGACAAAATCTGTTGCAAACAGATTGTTATTGAAATTCAAGATGACAGAGGAAAGATCACTCATTGATCAAATGGAAGAATATAACAAGGTTCTTGATGATCTTGAGAATCTTAAGGTGAAATTAGAAGATGAGGATAAGGCTCTGATACTTCTAAGTGGGCTGCCAAATTCATATGAGCATTTTAAAGATGCTATTTTCATTGGAAGGGATCACACCACTACATTCACACTTGAGGAGGTGCATACCTCAATTTGAACAAAGCACCTTCAGAAGAAGCAAGAGTAGAAAACTGAAGGCAATACAGAAAGTTTGAATGTGATGAGAGGAAGATCTGAGAAGAGAGGTTCTAAGGGAAATAAAAATAGATCAAAGTCCAAGAATCAGTCACAAAGCTAGTTTAAATGTTTCTAGTGTCACAAAAAGGGGCATTTCAAGAAGGATTGCCCAGAAAGAAAGAGCCAAGGTGCCAACCATCAAAGGAACTCTGGTGGGGCAGCAATAAAAGATGCATGATATGATTCTGCAGAGGCTTTGGTGCTGTCAAATTCTGAAATTGAGAAAGATTGAGTGATGGATTCTGGATGCACCTTTTACATGTGTCCAAGAAAGGAATATTGAGTCAATAGACCTTAAAAAAGGTGGAGTGGTGCTGTGGAGTGGTGCTGCTGGGAAATAACAAACCATGTAAAGTCCAAGGTCAAGGTTCAATTCGATTAAAGATGTTCAATGGCCAAGAAACCCTACTGAATGGTGTAAGGTATGTGCCTGAACTTAAAAGAAATTTGATTTCCATTAGCATGTTTGATATTCAGGATATTCCACTCATATTAAACATGGTATAATGAAAATCATTAATGTCAATAACTTGGTAATTGCTAAAAGAATTAAAAAGAATGGTTTGTATATTTTGGATGGCTGCACTATTGTTGCTCAAGGTGCCATGCTATCTATTAATCAGCATGATAAAACTAGGTTGTGGCATATGAGACTAGGACATGTTAGTGAAAAGGGGTTAATTGAATTGGCTAAGCAGAATCTGTTAAATGGTGATAAAATAGAGAAGCTAGAGTTCTGTGATCATTGCATATTGGGAAAGGCTAAGAGGGTTAGCTTTGGAATAGGCTTGTGGTAAGATTTCGGCAAGTGTACCGAACCGTACAAGTAATAAAGTGATAAGTGAGTTATCGTTCCCACGAGGATTGACAATTTTGATAATTAACACAAACAAACTTGTAACTAGTTGAACTATTGAACCAATATGGATATGTTTGAAATATTTGTGACTTGTGTTAAAAACAGAAACAGTAACAACAAAACTAGTATTTGGATTTTAAGGATGACTAGGGATAGAATCCTTTTGTTTCAACCTTTATGTTTTTGAATTCAAGTCCAATGTAAGTAACTTATGAAATATTTGAAGTTTGAATCCACAAGTTTAGATTAATGAAAATTCCTTTCCTATTAATTCCTTTGATTGAACAAACAAGTCATAATTCCTTAGGTTCAAATTAGTTAAATCAAGCACAAAGATTAAGGATTCATGCAAACTCATACCACAAGAATTATATTCCTATAACCCTGTTAAGCATGTCCAATGATCCCAAAGCAAGTCTAAAACCCCAATTTTCCAATTGAAGTCAAGACCCTAGTTCAATTCAATAATGATCAATTATCAAAAAGCATTAAGAGAAGAGATAAATGATCAAATACATAAATTAAACTTGCATTGAAATTCTGAATCCGGTTACATAAAGATATCCACAAAATTCATCTTACCCTTGTCTAAGAGGTTTAGCTCCTCATGAAGGAAGAGAAACTAATCCATAGAGATGAGAAGGTTGAAAGAGACTCCATTGGTTCTTCAATTCTTGTTCCCAAGGTTGAATCCTCTTTGGAGATGGAAAAGGATGAAACCCTAGCACCCATTGACAAGCCTCCAGCATTTTTTTGTCTTTGGAATGGTAAAGATCGAGCCAAAACAGCAAAAATACGATATTTAAACGCTAACAGCGCGATCAGTGCGCTCCATGCGCACTCTGCGTGCACAGGGACATAAAGGGCTGCAGATCAGCGCTCCAAACGCGCTTCGCGCGCACGCGATCATTCCTGCACCCGTTCTTCCCTGTTGTGTTGCATTTTTCATCTCTGTAAAGTCTGAATAGCTGAAGGTGTTTCATGAAAGTTGAAGCTATGTATCTTAGCTTTCCAATGAACCGGTTTCATCTCATTTGGACACCTAAAACTCCAGATATGATTAAAACATCGAACAGGTGTCAGGCTGGGACAACATCACCTTATTAACATGTAGCACAAATTACCCCAACTTAGAGATTGATTTAGCTCTCGATTTCTTCATCAAAGTTGTAGATAATTCTTCTATCTTTCAAACAAGACCAAGATCATCTCATTCGGATTAGTGTGGCTCAAGATATAGCTTTTGGAATCTTCTTTGTCAAGAAACAGTGCTTTCAGGCGCGCTTCCAAGTCAATCCTTTAGCTATGCTCCCATTCCTGTGCACTTAGAGATAAAAAATCATAGAAAACAATAATGCACAAACGTTAGAACGGGATCGAGTGAATACATTAAATCATTCAATTTAAGCATAAAATCACTTTCAATTCTCTTCAATCACAATACAAATATCAAATTAAGCACTATAAATCTACATGTGATGAAGACTTATCACAACCCCAAACTTAGCTCTTTGCTTGTCCTCAAGCAAACTCAATCAAAAACACGGGTTGGATTTCAAATAATTCCAATTCATCTAGGTGAACTTTTCATAAATTTTTTGACAATCCATGCACAATCAATTCACATATTCTTTTGAATTCATGCTTTCCAATTATCACAACTCAAGTAACCATAATGAATTTATTTACTTAGAGCCACAAATCAATTCCCATTATACCTTTCCAGATAATGTGTTTCACTCCACTCAAGTGTTTAAAGGGTACTGTTTACACTCAACTCACACCAAATGCAATCATCTACCACAAGCTTGACAAAATTCTAGGAACGCAAATACACACAAATGCCACACACATTATGAGATCTTTTCAAAGGGTGAAATGGGGCTTAGGTAAGGGAGGATATTATTTTGGATCTAGGCTAACTTAATTAGATTTACGAGATGTCTCTATTAGTACTTATTCATACCTTGTATCAATTCACAAATTTTTCCTAATTACCTTCAACTTTGGTACCAACAAGCCACAGGAGAACTTTTTACTTTGCTTTTCGCATTGATTTTTTTCTCTGCTCTTCTCTTTTTGTCTCTATTTTTTCATAATGAGATGAACTACATGCACATGCTTTGTGTAGCCGCCCCAAACTTAAGATTGTTGCTTGCCCTCAAGCAACCCCAAACTTAATTTACAACCATATAACCACTTTATAGAAAACAATCTCTCAAGTCCAATTTAAAGGGACAATTGATTTTTCCGGTTATTGGCTTGTATTGTGCTTAAAATTCAACAAAAAAGCTTAAGGCTCAAAAGGGCTAACAAAGGATAAATTCACAAGGGTAGGCAATCAAAGGCTCTAGTTGTTCAAACAAAAATAAAGATCTCAATCATCTGTGTGTGTGTTCACATGCAATGCAAAAGCAATCAAGAACTGAGTCAAGTTCTGAAGAATTCATACAAATGGTGGAGCACTCAAGAATAAATAAAATTCTGTTTAGGCTCAAACACTCACAAATTTTGCTTTTGTAATAGAAAAGATTCATGACCACTGAAGTTCTCAAAAGTTACAGTTACAATAAGCTGATTAAAAAGGTTCATGTCAACAAAAGGTTAAGCTCCTTGATCATACACATCATGCACACAATAAGAGTAACAATTCACACAAAATGACATGGAATGCCATAAAGTAACAAGGATCTCATTCAGCCATAGGGTGCATGGTATCAACTTCACACACAAAAGAAAACAAATTCAACATAAAAATAAACAGCAAAAGAAAGGAAAGAAAGATAGAACATTTGCGGTGAGCCACCCGACTCGATCGCTAACTTGAAATGAGAAAGGTGGGCCGCCAGACGCTACCTCTAATTGGTTGCCTCCCATGAAGCGCTTCTTTAACGTCACTAGCTAGACGCTTCAACACCCCTGGTTAGGGTGGATAATATGACAAGAAGAAGATTTTATCCTTCCGCTTCCTTCTTTTAGGGAGAATTCCCATGTACTTGGCATAGGGAAGTAAGTGTTCTCATGCCCCAACAATTAGACATTTGGGATATTGCTTCCCCGACTCTTTATCTTGAAGCACATGAAATTCATCTTTCGGAGGACCATCATCTTCAATGACCAAAGGTTGAGCTGTCACATGAATCTCTCCATTCCTCAACCTTAAGTCCTCTTCTATGTCACTTTTTGTTTTTCAATTTTTCTTCCAATGCCACAATGAAGTTATGTTCAATCTCTATCTCCACTTTCTTCTGCTCAAATTGGTAAACTTGCTCTGACAACCTCTAACATTGAATCTCAAATCTATCAAATGAAGCGTGGTTGACTTTCATGAACTCAACCAAAACATTTTTGAGGTAAGTGTCTCTGTCATGTGATTCTTCGAATTGAGTTTGAGGATGTGACTTTTTTTCTCCCATGATACTTTCCATAAAATAATCCTCTTCTGGTTCCACCATGACTAAGATATCTTCATCTTCTGGTGATATGACCAAGAAATCCTCCCAACAGCCATTTCTGTGTTTTTCTCCACAAAAATCACATCTAAGAGGCTGCATGCTACAGAAGCTAAGAGAATTGTGAGCAACACAACAACTTTAAAAGAAGAGAAAAGAAATTTTAATTTTTTTTATAAACAGAAAAAAAGTTGTTCAAAATAATACTCGTTTGCCTTGTTAAAAATTAATTCAACAATCCCCGGCAACGGCGCCAAAAACTTGTTAAGATTTCGGCAAGTGTACCGAATCGTATAAGTAATAAAGTGATAAGTGAGTTATCGTTCCCACGAGGATTGACAGTTTTGATAATTAACGTAAACAAACTTGTAACTAATTGAACTATTGAACCAATATGGATGTGTTTGAAATATTTGTGACTTGTGTTAAAAACAGAAACAGTAACAACAAAACTAGTATTTGGATTTTAAGGATGACTAGGGATAGAATCCTTTTGTTTCAACCGTTATGTTTTTGAATTCAAGTCCAATGCAAGTAACTTATGAAATATTTGAAGTTTGAATCCACAAGTTTAGATTAATGAAAATTCCTTTCCTATTAATCCCTTTGATTGAATAAACAAGTCCTAATTCCTTAGGTTCAAATTAGTTAAATCAAGCACAAAGATTAAGGATTCATGCAAACTCATACCACAAGAATTATATTCCTATAACCCTGTTAAGCATGTCCAATGATCCCAAAGCAAGTCTAAAACCCCAATTTTCCAATTGAAGTCATGACCCTAGGTCAATTCAATAATGATCAATTATCAAAAAGCATTAAGAGAAGAGATAAAGGATCAAATACATAAATTAAACTTGCATTGAAATTCTGAATCTGGTTACATAAAGATATCCACAAAATTCATCTTACTCTAGTCTAAGAGGTTTAGTTCCTCATGAAGGAAGAAAAACTAATCCATAGAGATGAGAAGGTTGAAAGAGACTCCATTGATTCTTCAATTTTTGTTCCCAAGGTTGAATCCTCTTTGGAGATGGAAAAGGATGAAAGCCTAGCACCCATTGACAAGCCTCCAACATTTTTTTGTCTTTGGAATGGTAAAGAACGAGCCAAAACAGCAAAAATACAATATTTAAATGCTAACAGCGCGACCAATGCGCTCCAAGTGTGCTCCGCGCGCATAGGGACATAAAGGGCTGCAGATCAGTGCTCCAAACGTGCTCCGTGTGCACGCGATCATTTCTGCACCCATTCTTCCCTGTTCTGTTGCATTTTTCATCTCTGTAAAGTCTGAATTAGCTCAAGGTGTCTTCATGAAAGTAGAAGCTGTGGATCGTAGCTTTCCAATGGAACTGGTTTCATCTCATTTGGACACCTAAAACTCCAGATATGATTGAAACATCGAACAGGTGTCAGGCTGGGGCAGCATCACCTTATCAACGTGTAGCACAAATAACCCCAACTTAGAGATTGATTTAGCTCTCGATTTCTTTATCAAAGTTGTAGATAATTCTTCTATCTTTCCAAGAAAACCAAGATCGTCTCATTCGGATTAGTGTGGCTCAAGATATAGCTTTTGAAATCTTCTTTATCAAGAAACAGCGCTTCCAGGCACGCTTCCAAGTCAATCCTTTGGCTATGCTCCCATTCCTGTGAACTTAGAGATAAAAAATCATAGAAAACACTAATGCACAAACGTTAGAACGGGATCAAGTGAATACATTAAATAATACAATTTAAGCATAAAATCACTTTCAATTCTCTTCAATCACAGCACAAATATCCAATTAAGCACTATAAATCTACATGTGATGAAGACTTATCAGCTTGCATGCCACTAGTAGACCTTTTGAATATGTGCATTCTGATCTTTGGGGTCCAGCTAGGACCAAGACTCATGCTGGTTGTTCTTATTTTCTCACTATTATTGATGATTATTCTAGGAGAGTATGGTCGTATGTTCTTAAAAATAAAAGTGATACTTTTGAGAAATTTAAGGATTGACATACTCAAATAGAAACCCAATTGGGAACTAAACTTAAATGTTTAAGGACCGACAATGGCCTGGAGTTTGTTTCAGAGCAATTTAATAAGTTTTGCAGGAACTTAAGTATTCAAAGGCATATGACAGTGGCAGGAACTCCACAGTAGAATGACCTAGCAGAAAGAATGAACAGAACAATTCTAGAAAGGGTCAGGTGCATGTTGATAGGTGCCGGGGCACCTAAAGTTTTTTGGGGTGACACTACTACACCTGCTGTGTACTTAATTAACCGGTGTCCTTCTTCTGTAATTAGGTTTAAAACACCTATGGAACTCTGGAATGGCAAGCCAATTGATTACTCACACCTAAGATTATTTGGAGCATTGGCTTTTGCACATGCTAAGCAAGACAAACTTGGAGCACGTGCAATTAGGTGTGCATTCATAGGATACCCTACTGGAATCAAAGGTTACAGGCTATGGAGGGTGGAACCTGGTGAACCAAATGTCATTATCAGTAGGGATGTAACCTTTGATGAAAACAGAATGGCAATGTTATGCAAGGAACAATAGCATGTCAGTATTCAGGAAAAGGCTACAGAGAAAGCAGAGGTTGAGGTGGAGCTGCCTTCACAGCAGCAAAAACATCCCACACCAGAAATAGGAACAGAACTGGAACAGGAATAGGATAAACAAGAAGGTGAAACAGACTTCAGAGACTACAACTTGGCAAGGGATAGGACCAGGAGGACTATAACTAAGCCAAACAGATATAATCAAGGGGATAAACTAAACAGTTTCAAAGAGGCAATGGAAAGCAAGTAGAGGAAAAAATGGTTGGAAGCAATGATTGAAGAAATGCAATCTCTTGAGAAGAACAAGACTTGGGTTCTGGTTAGTCTACCTAAAAATCAAAGGGTGATTGGTTCCAACTGGATATTCAAGAAAAAGGAAGGTATCCAAGGTGGAGAGTAACCTAGATTTAAGGCTAGACTAGTGGCCAAGGGGTTTTCTCAACTTGAAGGCATTGATTACAATGAGATATTCTTACCAGTGGTCAAGCATTGCTCAATCAGAATTCTACTTGCAATTGTTACTCAATTTGACCTTGAATTGGAGCAACTAGATATCAAAATAGCCTTTCTTCATGGGGATCTTGAGGAAACCATTTATATGCAGAAGGATTTGCTACAGATAAAAACAAGGTTTGCTGGTTGAAAAAATATCCCTATATGGTTTAAAGCAAAGTCCTAGGCAGTGGTATAAAAGGTTTGATGATTTTATGATGAGAATGAGATTCCAAAGGTGCAGCTATGATAGTTGTGTGTACATTCTAAAGGAAGGTCGTGAGGTAGTCATTTACCTACTGCTATATGTTAATGATATACTCCTAGCAAGCTCAAGCAAGAAGGAGATTCAAAGGCTCAAGTCAGATTTGAGGAATGAATTTGAAACGAAGGAACTTGGGGAAGCTAAAAGAATATTGGGAATGGACATAAGCAGGGACAGAATTAAGCGAGAGTTATTCTTATCACAACAAGGTTATATGAAGAAGGTGGTTAAAAGATTTAGGATGCATGAGGCTAAACCAGTTATAACTCCATTGGGGCAACATGACAAACTGTCATTGAAGCAAGCTCCTGGAATAGATGAGGAAAAGAAGAAGATGCAATCAGTGCCATATGCAAGTGTTGTTGGCAGCATTATGTATGGAATGGTATGCAGTAGGCCAGATTTGGCATATGCTGTGAATATGGTTAGCAGGTTCATGACAGATCTTGGACTAGCTCATTGGGTAGCATTGAAGTGGATCCTGAGGTATTTAAATGGTACTTTATCATCTGATTTGAAGTTCAAAAGGAAGGACAGAAGAGAAGAGGCAATTGTGGGATATGTGGATTCAGATTATGTTAGGAACATAGACACAAGGAAATCTTTATCTGGTTATGTCTTCACTTTATTTGGTACTACTGTATCATGGAGGTCAGTACTACAGTCTGTGGTGGCTCTGTCAACCAGTCAGGCTGAATTTATAGCTCTCACTGAAAGTTTCAAGGAAGCTATGTGGATTAAACGCTTGGTTGGAGAACTTGGAATTCTACAATACAGTGTTACTGTGTTTTGTGATAGCCCAAGTGCTATTCACTTGTCCAAGCATCAAGTTTACCATGACAAGTCAAAGCACATTGATGTTATGTTACATTTCATTCAAGATGTAATTGAGACAAGGAGGTATTAGTGGAAAAGGTTGCACCTGAGGACAATCCTGCAGATGCACTTACTAAGTCGTTGCCTCAGCACAAGTTCAAGCACTGCTTGGACTTGGTTGGCTTCTGTGAAGAGTAATGAATCTGGTGGGGGGAGCAAGGGAGAACTATGAAGGGACTGGTCTGATTTAGAGACAAGGTGGAGAATTGTTGAATGTGTCTCAAAATCTACATTTAGTTACAAGTGCCAATAGCATCAGATATTGCATCAGATGCATCAAGACCTGTTGTTGAAGTCTCAGGTGCCATAGCACCTAGACGTGCAACACCTGTTAATGAATTCTGTTATTCAGTTACTGGCCATAACTGAATTGGTTATTCTGTTACTTTCTGTTACAGATTGTTATTGGTTGAGACTTGTATTTTCCACTTGTATAAATAGGCATAGGAGTTTCTCTATGCTTTAATACGTTTTGTGTGATTTTCTTAGATTAGATCAGGGTGTGTGATTGTGAGGAATTCGTGTAAACTCTCTATTGGAAAAAGAAGATTAGAGAGGTTTGAGAGATCAAGAGAAAAGTGTGAAAATAGAGTGTTGAAAGGGCTTAGGGATCTTGTAGCTGTTTCTCAACAGTGGTGAACAAGGGCCAAGAGGAACTTTATGCACTTGTTGACCTTGTAAACTCATTGTTCATAGTGGATTAGTTTGATTGCTCCCTCCCTCACAGACGTAGGCCAAATTGGCTGAACCGCGTTACCAATTCTTGGTGTCATATTCTTTTTTATCTCTTTAATTTCATGTTGTTTTAATTCTGGATTAGTTGAGTGTTTGTGTGTTTAAATCCACAACATATTATATATTAGTAAAAGTAATATTTCTATTTTCTAGTGATAAACTTAGGTCATATACCAAATCACATCAATATTTTTGTGCATTATTATTTCTATACCCTAATTTTCTGTTTGCAAGTTATAACAAGCCCAAAGTCAAAATATGGCAATAAATAATATTTTACTATTTTGTCCGTACTCCGTAGTTGACAGATCGATATCGGGGCGTATACCGTGTACAGATGAACATGAACTTACACCCTAATTTGTCGAGCCTATTCATATAGTATCTAATCATATAGATGGTTGGTGTTGGTATCTTTTTTTTTAAATGAAGGAAAGGAGCCTCGTTAAAACCTTCTGATGCAAAACCCTCCTTAGGGAAAAAACATCTAGAAGGAAAAAAAGTGCTCCTCCCTGTTATTATTGAAAAAAATGGGAAACAGAATACAGAGAAAACATGGGGGGGCTACACCAAAACCCATGCAAAGAAAGAGAAAGCAACAGAAGCAACCCCAAACACAAGGGGACTATAGGCAGAGAAGCCAAACCTATTATTAAAAAACTCAACAGAAATAAAAGTAGGGATGTTATTCCACCAAATAAAGTCCGTCTGAGAGGCCCCGAATTTGGCCAACTTATCCGCACAAGCAATCCCCTCCCTGTAGATATGCGAGAAAACGAACTGCATGGAAGAGGTGAGGGCCATACAATTATGCCACCTGTTACGTAGGAACCAGGGGATGAGAGTAGAATTGTTGAAGGCTTTAATAACAATTAAGGAGTCGCATTCTAGCCAAAACCTATGCCAACCTTTGGAATAAGCAATCTCAATAGCTACCATAGCACCAATGAATTCCGCCTGTAAGGCATCAAGGGAACCAAGAGGCTTAGCAAAGCAACCCAACACAGCTACGCTACTATCACGAAAAATGCCCCCACAGACAGATAAGCCAGAAGAGCCGAAAGCAGAGCCATCAGTATTACACTTCACCCAACCGCAAAGAGGAGGAGACCACGAAACAGTCGTGATGACCGGAGCACAAGGCAGGCGACGCTGGACACCAAAGTAGCTAAGGATTTTCGATTCAGAATCAAAAGCAGTGCCCTTACTATTATGACCCACCAAAGCAACGTGGTTGATAATGGTGCGGATGGCAACCCGAGCGGGAATGAAAGAATTCTCAAATCTGGCCTTATTGCGACTCTGCCAAATACCCCAAATGATAGTGGTGATACAAGCAACAACTAAATCCAAAGCTTGAGAGCTCCAGCTGCAATTGCATGAGTCGAGAATAGAGGGGACCGAGTTGGCGTTGATGCTGTAGCCGAAAACATCAGACATCTAAGACCAGAGGCACTGGGCATAAGAGCAACTCAGAAACAGATGGGAAGATGTTTCCGCCGCCTGGTTACAAAGAGAGCACATAGAAGGGTGAACAGAGCCAACCCCGATAAGGTGCTCGTCAGTGGGAAGCCTGTTATGAAGCAACCTCCAAGTACAAAAAGACTTAGAGGGAGGAATGCAACGCCTCCAAATAAGCTTGGACCAAGAGTTGGCCAAAGCATCCGGTTCATAGAACTTATAAGCGTCCTTGAAGGTAAGCAAACCAGAGTTAGAAGCACACCAGACCAACCCGTCGGAAGACCACCAAGAGGGAATGATATTCCGCTCTATAGCCGAATGAAGGCCCGGAACATTAACCAAAATAGAGTGCGGGATGCACCAGTCTCCATCATGAATAAAATCACACACTTGAGCAGTAAGCTTGCAATGAAGCTTAGGAGGGATGCCAAGCCGCTTAGCAATAGGAAATGGGAGCCAATTGTCTAACCAGAATCTCACCGCCGAGCCATTACCAATCTGCCAAGAAGAATTATCGAGGATAACAGGGACAACATTTTTAATACCAGACCAAATAGAGGAGCTGATATGGTAAGAGATGACCTGGTTTTTGCGGTAAGCTCTAGCCTTCATGAGCTGACACCACTCAAGGAAAGAAGAAATGAAATCCCAGCCAAGCTTAAGAATGCCAGCTTTATTTATAGAAATAAGAGAGCGAATGCCTAAACCACCTTCCTTGAGGGGCCTGCAAACCTTGGACCAGGCAACCGTGACAGGTTTGCTAGAGTGGATATCACCAGACCACAGGAAATTGCGGAGCCAACTGTCCACCTTTTTGAGAAGAGAGGCAGGCCAAGTGTAGAAGTGGAAGCTATACATAAGGCTGCTTTAAAAGACCGATTTGATGAGCTGGGCCCGCCCCATGAAAAAAAGCATATTACCTTTCCAAAGGCTGAACTTGCACTTGAGACGATCGGCGATAGGCTGTAAGTGGGTCTTCTTGGGTTGACCTTTGAAAATCGGCACACCAAGGTACCTGAAAGGGATGGTACCAGAACGGAAACCAAGAATGTCAGCTATAACCTGCTGACGACAAACAGGAATAGATCCAACATAGTACTTGGACTTGTCAAGGCTAATAGATTGGCCAGAATAAGAAGCATAAGTGTTGAAAAAGTCAACCAAGTTCTTCAAGCCCCTACAAGAAGCCCTGCAAAAAACAAAGATGTCATCAGCATAAAGAATATGGCTCGGCATGGTGTAACCCCTGGGGCCAGTCATCAATTGAAGCTTCCCGTCATGAACCAGCTTAGTAATCCCCCTACTAAGAACCTCTTCAGCAATGCAAAATAATAAAGGAGAGAGAGGATCCCCTTGACGAACACCTCTATTACAGGAAAAATAGCCCACCGAATGGCCATTGATAGAAAGGGAGAGTCTGGCAGAACGAAGGATGCAGCTGATCCACCTGCAAAATTGAGTGCTGAAACCAAAAGCATTGAGAACAGTGTAAAGGAAATCCCAATCCAATGTGTCAAAGGCTTTCTTAATATCAATCTTCATGGCCTGATGACCCCCAAAAGATCTCTTATCAAGCAAATTCACCACCTCAGAGGCTAAACAGACACAGTCAGAGATGTTTCTATCCTTGACAAAACCTCTTTGATTATGAGAGACAATTTTGGGGACCACCCTGGTAAGCCTATCAGTCAGCACTTTGGAGATGATTTTGAATTGGAAGTTGGCAAGTGCAATGGGCTGAAACTGATCTGATCAATGCTGTCCGTACCGTTGACTTTAGGCAGTAAAACCACCATATTAGAATTGAGATTAGGCAACAATCACCCATGCTTGAAGAACTGTAAAACCGAATTGTAGACCTCTTCGTGGATAATATCCCAGTAGCGATGGAAGAAAAAACCCCCAAAACTATCCGGGCCTGGGGCACTGTCACCATTAAGAGAAAAAACCGCAAGCTTAACCTCATCCCTAGAGGGCAAAGAGGCGAGCATGTTGTTGTCCTCCTCAGACACCAAATGAGGGATAATATTGGAAATAAAATCAGAGTTCTGAGTGCAAGGAGTGGAGTTAAACAAACCAGTGTACTATTGTAAAATATGATCTTCAATAGCAGCAGAATCATATAACATTTGATCACCATGCCTCATAACGGAGATTTGTTTAGAGACGGCTCTAATTTTGGCAATTTTGTGGAAGTAGGCAGTGTTGCGGTCTCCCTGAGTAAACCATTTAATTCTGGCCTTATCCCGCCAAAAAGTATCTTCAGTGGACAAGGCTTTCTGAAGCTGGAGCTGCACAACTTTCTCTTGGGCAAATAAAGCATCACTACCTCCCAAACTATCAATTTGCTGCTGGACAGAATGAAAAACAGAGAAGGCTTCTTGAACATTGCCAAAGACTGAGTGATTCCAGTCCTTAAGCCTGACTTTCAAATTCTTAAGCTTTTGAGAGAGAATATACATAGGCTCTTGCCAAACCTCCTGAATGAGCCTAATACAATCCTCATGTTCAAACCACATACTGAGAAATTTAAAAGAAGAACCCGCAATCTGTTTATCATTCTTGGCAACAAGCAAAATAGGGAAGTGGTCAGACTGGCTTTTAGGAAGGGTACAGGCAGCAACACTAGACCAAGCATTAAGCCATTCATCATTACAAATCACCCGATCCAATCTCTTCTCCGTTAAAAATCTGCCTTTCCTACCATTCGACCAAGTGAATTGAGCCCCACGAGTGTCCAAATGATTGAGAGTGCCTTGATTAGTCCAATCTAGAAAGTCCCTGCAGGAGAGTTTATTAGGGGTGCCCTTGCCTCTTTGCTCATGGCTGCCAAGCACAGCATTGTAGTCACCTAAAAAACACCAAGGACCAGGGTTGCCTTGCTGCAACTGAGACAGATGCTGCCAAAGGTTTCTCCTGTGAATATAACTAGAGGAAGCATAAATAGCAGCAAAGAAAAAAATCTTGATTGTTAACAGTTAACTTAAAAGCAACGTGTTGGTCAGAGATGGATAAAATAGTAGGAAATAAATTGACAGAACAACAGCACCAGAGATTAGGAAGGAGATCACCTCGGTTATTAACAGGAACCAGCTTCTTGTTCAAGGATTCCCAAAACCTGTTAGGAAATTGAGATTGAGGAATCCAAGGTTCCGAGATAAACAAGAAATCAGACTTATTAAATGAACAAAGCTTATGCAAAACAGACCTGGTGTCCGGATTGCCCACACCACAGGCATTCCAAAAGAGAAGCTTCATTGGGAAAACTGCTGCTTACCAGTCCGTGAACGGGTTAGATAGCCAGCCGCTCTAGTCGCAATTTGCCGTTGTCTCTTAAGCTTTTTCTTCTGAGACTTGGTTAGAGCCTTAGTGAAAGACTCATCCTCTTCCTCATGGGAGGAGTTAGTATCATTAACATTCTCAGTATCACCAGCTTGCGCCCAGAACTTGGAAGCGATATTGATCCACTGTCGCGCATGGATCAAAATAATTGAAATAAGAATGTAGTAGCAAGGCAATTAACCTTGGTCGTCTCACAATGATCTCTAATTAACAATGACCAATAGCAAGAACACACAAAGAACGGAATGGGGGGTTGTTTCGTGAAAACAATTTTAATTAATAACAAAAATCACTTGATAACAACAACCAATCCACTGGTCACAGGAACTTTCACTTCGGATCTATCACAGGTTCAAAAGATTATTCTAATTCGTGTTCTAATCTTGTTTGATCACAGAATTAACCAATCAAGCGGGTGATTAATCCTATACGAATTCCTACTGGATTAAGCATCACATAATTCAATTGATTACAAATAAGGAACATGCGTCACAAACATATAATCAATTTAACAACCGAATTCATCAAACCTATAACTAAGCGTCATAGACCCTATTGATCTCTATTCGAACTAAACCAAAACAAGCGTTAAGTTTAATTCCAATAGTCTCAAATCAGAGAGCAAAACTGAAATTATATGATTAAGCATCAATATGTAAAACGATTTTGCAAATAGAAATTAGAAGAGATGAATGATCAAAAGAGAAAGAAGTAGAACACAAAAATGAAATTAATATTAACAACCAACCTCAAGATCCTCTATGAAATCCTTAACCAATGAATTGATCGAAAAGAATTAGCCTTCCATTGAAGGTTTCATCACAAAACAAAAATTAAGAAGTGGAGAAGGATAAAAGATTGCTAAAACTCAAAAACGACAAAATATTCAAAAGTAATCAAAAGGTAAATCCTAATACTCTAAAAATCCTATTTATAATGTCTCCTTATGTTAACCTAGGTAACCTGAAGTTTATGACCAAAGAGAAGGGCTCAAAAGAGATTAATTAGCCCAATAACAACTAATCACATGAGTAATTGATCCAAAACTCGTAGTGCAACTCGCCAACCTCAGTAAAGTGGATTTTCGACCTTCAAAACGGTAGAACTGGGCTTCGGTGCCAACATAAGAATTGTAGCTCTGCTTCTTATCGTTCCAACGCCACAAAGAGCACTGAAATCGGACAAGTATAGCCCAAGTTATGGCCTGTAAAAGCGACATGGGTCAGGATGTAACAAAATCCAAAAATTAGCAAATAATTCCACTAAAGCCCAATCAAGACCCAAAGATATAAAACCATGTTAAAAAGTAGTTATTGGGAAAAATACACAATTAAGAACACCAAGTGCAAAGCTATAAAAGATGCATTAAAATGCATTGATCAATATCCATGTCTTTCCTAACATGTTCGGGTAAATCATTAAAAACAGGCTTACAAATAGCCTTACCTGAAACGACATCAGCCAAGTAGGCGTCCTCGGGTTGTATAGTCTCAGATACATGGTCTGGGGAGTGTGAGGAACTCAAGGAATCCTCAACCACTTGAGGAATAGCAGGTTCAGCTGGCGGAGCATGGGTTGGCAAAGGCGAACCACCGTGTGAGGCCGTGGGAGAATTAACAGCCACCGTCTCATCGTAAACTACCTCCACCGAGTCATCATCCTCGTGATGAGCATCAACTTGCTGCTGACTAACCTCAACACCATGGTTATTATCGACCAAGTCATGGTTACCATCCTCAACGTTAAGCGTGGCATGCAATTCAGTATCACCATGTGTCATCACCAGTAGCACAGGATTCACGACCTCAGTGGCATCACCAATCACAGGGGGGACCGGAATACCTACACCCGCAGGGTCTACGATCACAGGGGGCACCGCAACAGAAGGGGTACTAGCCTAATGATTGTTATCTTTGTTACTACCACCGTGCCTACCATGACCAGCACCTGGGACATGCTTGCGAGCCACAGGCACCGAGAGGAGCGGCCGGTGTCTCTTGCAATTGGCGGCTGAGTGACCAATAGTATTGCAAACGTTGCAGAAGATGGGAAGCCTCTCATATACTAATTGGACATTGAAAGCGTGACCTAGCCTTTCAACAAGCAAACGATCTCGCAACTCATCCTTGAGGTCCAAATCCACTAAAACCCGAGCAAAGTGGCCATAGGTTTTGTTCAAGGTAGCCTCATCCAAAGCGATGGGGATTCCGACTCCACGGGCTATGGAGAACAAGATTCTTGGCCGCCAATATTCTTGTGGTAACCCAATTATACGAAGCCAGCATTGCGAGCGAGATTGTCCTTGCAGGGAAGGATGGAAGTCCGGTTGCCATCTCGATAGGTGAAGGATGCCAGGCTTCAACGACCAAGAGCCGGAAGACCAGACGCACCGTAAGTCTTCAGCGGAGGAGAAGTTGAACTCATAGAAACCCTTGCCTAGCGAAACCATGTGCCATTGCCCAAGAGGCTTCCACAGCGAGGCAAGCTTATTGCGCAAGTCAGTGTTTTTGAGAGGAGCATCGCCCTTAACAAGAATTAACCGGCCGTGGAGGTTGTTTTTACAGGTCTCGAGGCCGGCCTTGTACTCCTCCTCTGGTATTTGAATGGTGAGGGCATCACCTTTGAGCAAGGGTTTAGGGAGGAGGTCGAGAGGAATGGCACAGGATTTAGAAAGAGCAGCAGCGAAGCTCCTTTTTTGCGCAGCCGCGATGGGGGTCAGCAGGGGCGAAGAAGAAGCATCGCGGCGTGGGGTTGGAGGGTTCGGAGAGGGAGGCACCGAAGGAGGGGGAGAGGAGGCACCGAGACATGGCCACAAGTAGATCGGAGCTGGTGGAGCCATGGCCGAATCCATGAAAGCTGAGTCGACGGCGGATTAGGAAACCCTAGCAGAGAAGCCAAAATTCTTGTTGTTGGTGTTGTTGTTGATTGGTGTTGGTATCTAAGCTAGGTAAATTTAGAATACTGGTGTCAATTCAGGTTTTCTCGATTCAACTCGGATCTTTTCAATTTTCTACGTGAATAAAGATAAAGAAAAGGAAGTTTTCCAATCATTCACTCAAATCCATTGTCGAACCGAATCCCACTGAGTGGAATATGGAGGTACTTATGGCGTAAGCAGCCAATCTAGTCTTTCACAATAACGTGATAGGTGGAACCGCCATTAAACGACTTATTAGCAGATTAATAGATCATTTTGAATGGCATATACATCACACATCCTGGATCAAGTAAAGACTCTAGGGTTCCGCTGCAATTGCTACATCTATTTCATTAGGAATTGATGATCTTTTAACAATACCTTCTAAAGGATGGCTAGTCCAAGATCTTTGAACAACAAAGTTTTATTTTGGAAAAACATAATCATTATGGGAATGTACATGCGGTAGAAAGATTACGCCAATCCATTGAAATATGGTATGCTACGAGCTTAAAATTTGCGATAAGAAATGAATCCTAATTTTAGGATGACTGACCTTTTAATCCCGGCCCATATAATGTCTTTTTAGGAGCTAGAGGAAATGCATCTCAAGTGCACCAATTAGTAGGAATGAGGGGATTAATGTCGGATCCACAAGGACAAATGATTGATTTACCCATTCAAAGCAATTTACGTGAAGGACTATCTTTAATGTAATATATCATTTCTTGTTACTGAGACATAAAGGGGTTGTCGATCTTCTTTGTCACGAACATCCGATCTTTGGATATCTTACACGTAGACTTGTTGAAGTGGTTCAACACGTTGTTGTACGTCGAACAGATTGCGGTACCATTAGAGGAATTTCTGTGAATACCCGAAATGGAATGATGCCAGAAAGAATCTTGGTACAAACATTAATTGGTCGTGTATTAGCAGACGATATATATATATAGGTTCACGATGCATTGTCGTTAGAAATCAAGATATTGGAATTGGACTTATCAATCGATTCATAACTTTTCAAACACAACCCATATTGATTCGAACCCCCTTTACCTGTAGGAATACGTCTTGGATCTGTCGATTGTGTTATGGTCGGAGTCCTTTTCATGGGGACCTGGTAGAATTAGGAGAAGCTGTAGGTATTATTGCTGGTCAATCTATTGGAGAACCGGGTACTCAACTAACATTAAGAACTTTTCATACTGGCGGAGTATTCACGAAGTCTTTGCAGAATATGTTCGAGCCCCCTCGAATGGAAAAATCAAATTTAATGAGGATTTAGTTCACCCTACACGTACACGTCATGGATATCCTGCTTTTCTATGTAATATAGACTTGTATGTAACTATTGAAAGTGACGATATTATACATAACGTGATTATTCCACCAAAAAGTTTTTTATTAGTTCAAAATGATCAATATGTAAAATCAGAACAAGTGATTGCTGAGATCCGCGCGGGAACATATACTTTTAATTTGAAAGAAAGGGTTCGAAAACATGTTTATTCTGACTCAGAAGGGGAAATGCATTGGAGTACCAATGTGTACCATGCATCAGAATTTATGTATAGTAATGTACATATCTTACCAAAAACAAGTCATTTATGGATATTATCAGGAAAGTCGTGCAGGTCTGATGCAATCCACTTTTTACTTCGGAAGGATCAAGATCAAATTCACATCCATTCTCTTTCTACCGGAAAAAGAAATATTTCTAACCCTTTAGTAAGTAATGATCAAGTAAAACCCTAATTAAACCCAGTTTTTGAATTGTATGCAACTTCGAATTAAAATTTTCACTAGCCAGAAAGGTAAGACTTTTGTGGAAAGATAATTTCTATATTAAAAAACTGAATTTGAATTAGCTCACAACAGCACATAATTGTTTATTCATCCATAGTAACAGACCTAATGAAACAAAAAGTTGAAGGCAATCGTGATCATGAGGAGAAGACACTACAACAAAAATCAGTTTAGGCAACAACAAAAAACTGTGGTCAGAAATGAAAAAACCGTGGTCTAAACCTTAGGCAATGGTTTGGCCACAGTTTTGTAGGCGTGGAGTATTCAACCGTTGCCTATTCTTTTAAGCCACAGTTTTTTGTTTTAGCCCACGGTACACAAATAAACGTTGCCTATAACACAAGAACAAGCCATGGTTTTTTGGACCTGTTTCAGACAACGGTTTTCTTGTCTTGTTTTAGACCACAGTGGCACAAGTGTTGCCTATACATTAAGCCACTGTTATACAAGCGGTGTCCCGTCTTTTAGGCAACACAATTTTAACTGTGGCCAACCACTATAGGCAACACTTGTACAATTTATGACAATTTGTTTTTAACTGTTGCCTATACCTTTAGGCCACACATATGTAAACATTGCCAACTGTTTTAGCCAACACTTTTTTACACATTGTCAGATGTTTTAAGCAACATTTATGCCACAAATGTACAGCCATTGTCTAATGTTTTAAGCAAAATTTCTTTTAAATGTGTTCAGAATTTCAATAAAATGATTTCAACGCATAATTGTATAAATATGATATATTATAAATGTGATTAAACAATATAGATAATTAATTATTATCATTTAAAACAACTAAATGATTAATTAAAATTTTTATAGCCATATAACAATAAACAAGAGTTCAATATAACTAAGTCTTAATATACAATAACAAAGGTTAACAACTTTGTCCATGTATATCAAAATATTATAATACTACTACGCAATTACATCTTGTTATCATAAGTCTAAAAACATCTAAATCTTCCATTAATTAGCTTCATTCATCTTCAGGATGATCTTCGTCAGGATGATCTTCGTGTACAGACTGCACATATAAAAAAATGTGAATATATAGATAAGATTACATAATCACTAAGAGAAAAGTTCAATGTCTTGTTCTAACATAATACTTGAAACAAATCAGCTTAAATCTAAAACATCATCATATCAACAAAACCAAATAATATTAAACCAATAATCATATTAACAAAACCATCCATGCTGACACTTACTAATCAAGCTCTCTTGATCTACCGCTCTCAATTAACACTAGCAATCAAAATAGCAAAACTTTGACACTTGAAAACATGCAAACACGATGATTTGTCATATGCCAGATCATAATATCAACTTGGCAAACAACATTAAACTTGAGTACAAAGAGTTGAAATTCAAGCAAAGATCCAAACATGCATAAATCCAAAAACACTATATACCTTTTCAGGAACATGGGTCGATGTAGACGAATGGAGTGTTGCACTATTTGTCATGCCCATAGCACGTCCCATCATGTTATCCACAGCGTCTTCACTTAAATTTGGATGTTGCTGCTTCAGTACAGATTTTAGAAGTGACTCGTATGCTTTCATCCTCTTCTTCACGTCACTCAATTCATCATCATAGTGTTTCTTAATGGTAGCAATTTCTTTATTTTTCTTTAACAAGGATGTCGTGACTATTCTTCCATAACAACATACTCTACCGGGCTTTTCTTTACCAAGTAATGATTGAAATGCTTGGTCTGCAGCCTCACTAGAATTTTCGATTGAATCTTGAAGCTTAGCCTAATAAAAAAAAATCAATGTTAAGGACAAAAAAATGAAGACATTAAACATATGTAATGAGAAACAAAAAACTAAACAAAACTTACAATAGCGGTCTGGGTTTCTTCATCCACTTCTTTTCCTTTTCGGCTTTGATGGGTTTCAATAAACATTTCGGCCTAGGTGGCTTCCTCTCCGTCGTCCTTCTTTGCACGCTTTATTGGTTACAGATTGAACATAAAATAACAACTATTGATTAGGATAATTCTTTGTTTTATATATAGCAATGCCATATAAACAAATATAGATATCGTACCAATTTTGCCCGAATTCTAGCAAAATTTATTGGCCCCATTCGGTGCATATACTTTTGCTTAGACCTGTTATCAGCATTTTTCTGGCTAATGTTCTACAATGTGGAGAAAAAAATTAAAGTTAGATAATAATTTATATAAATTTATAATTAATAAGGTGTATAATTATCTTACTTGGATGGTATTGCTTCTCCAATATGCCATCAATTTCTTGAAATGAGGTTCAGGTACGCTCGTAGGTCGGTGTTTTAACATTTCCTTTGAGGTGGAGTATTTCAGAAAATGCATCCTCTTGATATAACATTTGTAACGTCTCCATGCATCATTTATGCGAGAAAACACAGCTTTCTTTCCCTTATCAGAAATATTATATTTATCCTAAAAAAAGCATTGTCATCAATATCTAATAAATATATGACGATCAAATAAAAATATGAAAGTTAATCTCTCATACCTGAACATATTCCCAAATATGAACTTCGTTATCTTCGACCAAGCGTTTAAAGTTCGTATAAATCAAGGGACAAAAAACTGCATTCCTTGCTATAGTGCCAAGGAAATAACTCAAGTCAGATACAGTTTTGTCATCGGGTCCAATCGGTTCTCCATCACTGTCTAAGATAATTTCTTGACGATCTTTGGTTTTTCTCGCATGTATTTGCAAGCACTTAGTTGGTCCCTGTGTTCTTTTCTTACTTGTCCCTATTTTGACATTAAACTTATATAACATAAGATAAAATACCAAAGATGACTCACATAAATATATAACAAACAAAACAAATAAATACTTGACCATCTTACTATATATTTTGACATTACCTTCAATGACATTATCACTATTTTTGCCATCTTCCTCTCGTTCCATGACATATTCTTCATCTTCGCTATCGGTTTCATTTCCCATCTCTTCTTCATCATTAAGTTCTTCATTTTCCTCAAGAAACTCTTCAATTAACATTGCGCGACACAATAGGGTTCTTTTTGTCTTCTTTGTTGCACTTTCTCGACTTTCCCTTATGTCATCATCTTCGGCTACCACCCTTTTGATGGGCTTATTTTTTTTCCTTAAATTGTCATTTTCAGCCAATGACCTTTTAATGGGTGACTCAACTACTTCACTCACTATCTTTTTCATTGGTTGCCTCTTTGGATGCATAGATCCTTTGCTTTGTGTCATAAGGTGGCCTTTTGGATCTTGGATTTGTCTAGATCCTTGGTTTTTAGTCATGGATGCTTCGCTTATCAGTTTCTTTTGACTTGCAGTCACAAATTTCTTTGGATCTTGGTTTTGACCAGGAACTTTAGGCTCAGCCATAATTGCAGTGTCAATCTTCTTTTTTGTCGGATCAAGATCCCTATTTGAATTCAAATTCATATGGCCACTTGCTACAAAATTTGATAACTTGCATTGTGCTTGGGATGCATTCTTAAACAAAGGTTGGTTGATTCCTTTATTTTGCTTGTCTAACCCTTTAGCCCTGGAATCGACTATTGTAGTAGTTGGTGGCTTGTTTTGCTTGCTACTAATTTCTTTGACACCAGCCATGTGTGTATTATTTCTTTCAAGATTTCTCATTATCTGCTCACGCTTGATTTTGAATGCCTGAAGTAACTGGTTTCTTGATCTAAACTCAGGCAGTTCGCTCTTGGAAGTGCTCTTTACACCCTCGTCTTGAGCTTTCATCTTTTGTTTTAAGCTTGCTTCCTTACACGTTTTCTAAAAAAAGAAATCAAAGCACAAAAAAAAAGTTATATCTAATAATATGGGGATTAACAAACATGGGGATTTAAAGTATCCTATTATATAGCATCAAAAGTATCATATTATATAGCATCAGGTTGTTTCAAAGATGTGGTTTAGTGAGCATGAACTTAAGCAGCAGGGCATCGAATATAATTGAGCTTCAAATTCTAAGGAGGCAAAAAAAAAAAAGTCAAAGGAGAAATTGAAGGTGACAATGTGACAGTGCAAAAATTAGCTCAAGCTACCAGATAGATATTGGACTCTTGCTGATCTTTTCTTGCATTCAAATTGGGACAAGCTAAACAAAACCTAAGCTAGACGCCAAGGCACACATGCCGCTGTTATTTCATGCCTATTAAATACAAGCCATTAATGAAATATGAAGGAAACTAGGCACAACAAGTAAGAACCTCACTAATACGTTGAATACATATTATATTCACAATCAGTTGACATTATATGAACATTAAGTTTGTCACAGTTGCATACCGATCTCCATATCCAAATTTTGCATCAGAGTGGCAGGGGTCAAGACACTCCATTCCAAATTTAAACAGTAATTTCATTCACGTATGATATTTAAACATGAAAAGTACAGGAATTTAAGTAAATGTCAAAATAAAAAAAGTTAACAACACCTGACTACAGTTTGGTAAAAAGTAAGATAAGTCGTACACAACATTTATGGTGACTTCAAGCATCTGTTATCAATATTCTAGGCATTACTTTTTCCTTTTAGTGCTGTATATCCAAATCATAAATCACTTTGTTCATAAATCATTAACTTGCGAGTGCTGCATGATCTTAATCTGTCAATCCCTTTGTTCTTCACTTCTTCATTGTTATTTTATCTTCCAGCCCATTTGTCTCATTGAAGAAATGGTAAAAAGGGTGAGTGTGTTCAGTTATTTCTCAGAAAGAATTATCAATAGCACATAAACACAAGCAAGTCATAATTAAAAATTACTCCAGGATTTATGTGTTCAGAATAAGGCTAAAGTTCCATGCTTAAAAAACTAGATAGTATAAAAAAAATATTTACCGAAGAGCCTGGCTTAACACAGTAATATTCTTTGCTTCTCATCCTTTTTATGCTTCCTTGTCTCTTGGAATTGATGACAATGTATGCAGCAAATCTGTTGTGCAAAAGAGATGCAAAAAACAAGAATATTAGTATGCATCCAATATACATGGCATAATGGGTTATGCATCCAAGCATAAAGAAACATATAATAATCCAAAAACCAATGATTTACAAAGTTCAGAAGGGAGAAAATGTATATTTCATTGTCAAGCAGAAGTTTTTTTTTACAATCTAACCCAAGAGGAACTCATACCCCTTTTGGTAATTACATTTTGAAAATGAAATAGATGTTAATGCTAAAATATCGAACTAATGAAACATATAGCAAATCTTCCCGAGCTAGTCCTCATTATCATCAGTATCATCTTCATGTTCAGATTCCCGCATAACATGCGTAGGCTTATCAGTTATTGTTGCTGGAATGTCTTCCCTAACCCAATTGAGTTCATCATCATTATTTGGTGCATTTAGATTTCCAATATCATTAAATGGATCATTTTGATATCCTTCTTTAGTTGTAACATATGATTGGTCACCCATGTCGAACAAATCTCTCGGAACAGTCTTCATAACATAATGCTTATTTGCTTCCAAAGGATCTTGGACATAAAAACATTGATGGACTTGAGAAGCTAGCACAAAAGGATCATTTTGGTAACATTTTTTGTTGAAATGTACACAAGTTAGCCCATGATTGTCTTCCTCAGCCTTAAACCAATCACACTTAAACAAGGCAAACTTGAAGTGGCTATAATAGTCAAACTCAATTATGTCCTTAATTGCTCCATAGTATGTGATGAGATCTGTCTTAGGATTTTCATCCTTAGAGCTTGCAAAACTTTCGGTTAATGAAACTAAAGTTACACCAAAATTTTGAGTTTGCGTCTTGCATCTCGTTTCGTAGTGTGGAATCTATATCCATTGATGAGGTAACCTGAAAACCTCTTTGCAACATTATTTAGACCTCTAGAGAATGCTTTGAGCTGAAACGACACATCATCTTTCAAGGCTCGAGTTTTAAACCATTCACCAAAATCATGACTTTGGGTTTTGGCCTTGATCCACTTTCCTCGTTTAGTGTGACTTTTAACCCAATCATCATGCTCTCTACAAAGATAACAATGTCGTTTGTTAAAATAACTCTAAAATAGAATTTATAGATGAGTAGGGAAACAAAAAAGTATTATAATACCTTATGTATGTTTGAACATCATCGCAATTGAACAAAATGTATCGACGGGCTTGGGCTTTTAATGTTGAGCCTAGAGAAAATGGTTTACCATTTTGCTTCCCACCTAAAGGACGTCCAATACTAGAAAAGTAATCGGTTGAATCCACATCACATGAATCACTATTATCATAATTTTGACTTTTTCTATTCAGCCGTGTCTCTACACTTTTATGCAAATATCTCGAGCAAAGAGTCAAAGCTTCTTCAGCCAAATACCCCTAAGCAATAGAACCTTCGGATGAGCTTTATTTCGGACATAATTCTTAAGTTTATATAAGTTTCTTTCTGTAGGATACATCCATCGAAATTGAACAGGACCGCCCAATCTAACTTTATCTGGAAGATGAATAGGCAAGTGAACCATTACATCAAAAAACTTGGAGGAAAAACCATCTCCAATTGACAAAGTATTTATGCAATCTCTGCCTTTAAGTAATCCAAATCTTGAATTTGGATAACTTTCTGACATAGAGAGCAGAAAAATGACCCAAGACGAATTAGAGGTTCAGCCACCGCATTAGGCAATGTGCTTTTTATTGCTACTTGCAATAAATAGTGTAACATGAAATGTGCATCATGACTCTTGTAACCATATTTTTTTTTCGCCAACTTGCACTCATTTTGAAATGTTAGATGCACTCTCGTCCGGTAATTTGGCAGCCTTCAAAACACCGCAAAAAATAGACTTCTCTTGGGGATTCAATGAGAAACATGCTTTTGCAAACTTTGCACGACCTCCACCAATCTCTATTGGATGAAGTTTCTTTCTAATTCCCATATCTTGCAAATCATAACGAGCATTAACATGATCTTTTGTCTTCCCTGAGATGTCCAAAAGAGTCCCAATAATATTATCACATTTTTTTTTCAATGTGCATTACATCAAAATTATGACGTAGCATATTTTGAGCCCAATACGGTAACTCAAAAAAAAATTGACTTCTTCTTCCAAGGACCATCAATTTTCTTCTTTTTCTTCTTTCCAAATTCATTCTTGAAATCTTTTAAGCTTTCTATGATTTATGTACCTTCTAACATTGATGGTGCAGACCTATGTTCTTTCTTTCCATTAAAAGATTTTCTGTTGGTTTGCCATGCATGATTAATAGGTAAGAAGACACGATGATCCATATAGCACATTTTGTGACTGTGTCTCAAATAGGTTGAATTATTATCATAATTGCAGCATGCACATGCCAACTTTCCTTTGGTGCTCCAACCTGACAACATAGCATACCCAGGGTAGTCACTAATAGTCCATAGTAAAGATGCACACAATTGAAATGTTTGATTTCTCGAGGCATCATATGTGTCAACTCCGAATTCCCATAACTCCTTTAGCTCCTCAATCAATGGTTGAAGGTACACATCGATATCATTTCCTGGCGATTGTGGTCCAAGAATCAATAACGACAACATTGTATATTCAGATTTCATGCACAACTAATGTGGATAGTTGTATACCACCATCATGACTGGCCATGTACTGTGCGATATGCTCATGGTTCTAAATGGATTGAATCCATCACTTGATAAGCCAAGCCTTACATTACGAGGCTCAGAAGCAAAATCGGGATGAAGCCTATCAAAGTCCTTCCATGCTTGGCCATCAGCAGGATGCCTCAATTTCCCATCCTTTGAGCGATCTTCTTCATGCCACCTCAATTTCCCAGCTGTTTTCGAACACATAAATAGCCTCTGAAGCCTAGGAATCAGCGAAAAGTGTCTCAAATTTTTTGCAGGAACTCTATGATCATACTTTGGTTCCTCATACTCAGAATCAACTTGAGTGAATTCCTTCCATCGTGAAGCTTTACAAGTGCTGCAAGAATCATCATTTTCATGCTCTTTCCAATATAACATGCAATCATTTGGACATGCATGAATCTTTTTATAATCAAGACCCAAATCCTTGATCATGGCCTTTGTTTTGTTAAAAGATTTAGGAATGTTCAGATTAGGCATGGCTTCTTTCAGCAACTCCAAGAAAGTAGTGAATGATGCATTGCTCCACCTATGAAGACACTTCAACAAATAAAGCCGAATTATAAATGACAAAGTGGAGAAATTTTCACATCCAGGGTACAACTCCTGTTTTGCCTCATTAATCAAATTGTAAAACTTCTTAGCATCCTCGTTAGGACCCTCACTACTGCCCTCTGCTTCTGCCACATGCCTAAATGTGTCGTAAAGTAAGTCACCAATGTCATCTTGTGGTTTTCTTGATCTTCCATGTCGTCATCAATTTCCATATGCACTTTTGATATTCGCTCCTCGTGGTTTACCCGAACATCGTAACCTTTCAGAAAACCAAAGCCTATTAGGTGATTACGAACCACTTTTCTTCTTTTCCAATCGATATTTTTGCACTTAGCACAAGGACATGGAATCTCGCGTCCTTGAGGTTCTCCTATGGTGAAGGCAAAGTCTAAAAATGACTCAACACCATTCATATACTCTCTACTAAGCCTTGGAAGTTTTGTCCACTCTTTGTCCATCCTTATAATTCTAATACAAGAAAAAATATCATACACATTGAAGTTTAGCACAAAAGATATCATAATATATAATTTTACTTGAAATTTATTATAAAAAGCAAAGAAATATTTTTATAAACAAATTTATTTTTAGCTAGCAAAAGGGTTTTAACTAGAAGCAGTTAATATTAAATTTTAATTGTTAATTTATTAACAGCTCAATTATAAGGTTCAAACTCAAATAGAAGCTTAGCAGTTACTTTAAGAATTGGGCTGAGTAAACAAGCATAACTATGCTTAGGTATTCCATCCATTAATATACCTTCAATAGCAATTTAATCCAAGGTTCCTAACTATGCATTTCCCTGGTCAAATTAATCCCACAATTTGCAATTAAATTAGCCCAGAGAATCTGGACCTAAGAACTAATTTGACTGACAAAATACATATTTAGGGACCTTAGATGTAACTTCCGCCATTCAGGGACACTATCTATCAAAAATGACATGAAGTAACAGAAGGGTTGAAGGTTATGATTTCAACAGATACAACATTTTTTTGACTGCTAATTCCATCTTTCAGTGAAGAGGGAAAGAGAGAGCAAGAAATAAAACCTGCTCAGAGATTCCAAGACCAGTCCCTTCTTTCCAACCTTGCTTCTTCAATAGTTGCAAAGAACACCATCCCAAATCATATTTACAATAACCAGGAGAAAAAGAATGATATGGAAAACATAGTTAACTAGATGGACTGCATTGTCTACAACATTTTATTCTCATCCTACAACCTATAATATTCTTATTCATCTTATCCCTAAGATGGCCCTTGTACTAATATTATAGATCATTATTATCTTCTTCCAAATAAAAGCACAACACATGTGATACATCATGCACCAAGATAATATTGTGATTTTGTCTGGTACAATATTGTGATTTTGTCTTAGAAGAATATAAACAGAATTGTGAGCCTCGATCGCAAGCTAAAACAGAATCTTTGGAAAGCAAGCGCTTGTGCCTTATTTCAAATCTTTGGAAAACAGAAACAGAATAACAATGAGGATGGTTGAGGGGCCATGGTTTTAATGCGAACAGAAATAGAATAGCAGAAACATAAACGAAAAAGGACCCTAATTATTTTAATACGAACTGACCTTACAGAATGGCTCCAGGGACGGCAATGGAATTGAGGGGCTCTAGGGACGGCGATGTGCAGAATGGTTGTTCGCGAGCTTGCCACAAAGGGTCACCGTTAGTGGCTCCAGTGAGAGGTTGCGCCGTTAGGGTAAGGGGCTTTAGAATGGGTGGACCTAGGGACGGCGGAGAAGCGACGAGCAGAACGGCGGAGACGTGAGCAGAACGACAGAGACGTGAGCAGAGCCACGTGTGTGTTGGTGTCGCGCGTTTTGGGAGAGAGTAGGCGATTTGGGAGAAAGGGTTACTGTAGGAGAGGTTTTCAGGCTATTAATTTTGCTTAAGTGTTGGTGTCGCGCTGATCATAAGGAGTTGGGCCGCGCGCGGGAGTTTTTTTTTTTTTTTTTTACCCTTTAGCCCACGGTTTTTAGTGTTGCCTTCTCAAATGGTAAATGAAATGCCAAAATATTTTAGTCCATGGTTTCTAATGTGTGGTCTTTATTTTTAACCCACGGTTTTTGTCTGTTGCTTGTTGAATTTTTAAAGACCACGGGTAAATAAGTGTGGCCTATATGTCAACATTTAAAAAACCGTGGTCTATAATTTGCCAATTGTTGAGATTCGAACAAGAAATAATGGAACAACCTTCAACGGCAACCAATAACTAAATAATAGCAACCAAACAATCAACAAGGTGCACGAAAATACACAAACAAAAGGAGTAGAGAGTAGAGAAGAAAACACCGCAATTTGTTTACGCAGTTCGGCCCCAAAAAGATGTCCTACGTCTGCGGGAGAGAGCAGCCCTCCGTTTCACTATCAAAGAGTCTTTACAAGAGAATACAATTGCTTTGAACCCCTTCCAAATGTTCAAGATGAACAAGCCCAAGAGTTCTTACAACCCCTCTCTCTTTCCCTCTATGATAAACTCTCAAGAACAACAATAGAGAAAGCCTTCAATCCTCCCTCTATGATTCCCTAAGATCCCTAGGTGTTTGAATATGTTTCCCAGCCCCTAAAACCTCACAAATGATGCTTAAGAACGGCTGCACATAACCCTAGAAAATTGCTCGCGTTTCAGAAAGAAAAACAGCGTTCTGGTTTAAAAACAGCAGTGGTGAATCGATTTACCAGTAAGTGTGAATCGATTCACACGTACAAATCTTACGCGTTTTGTGATCCTAAGTGAGTGAATCGATTCACACTCCTTCAATTCGATTCACAGAAAGTCCAAAACTTCTCCAAGGCTCTAAGGCACATCATGAATCGATTCCAGAGATCCATGATTCGATTCACACCAGTTGAAAACTCATTTTTATGACTTCCAATGATCTCCAACATGATTTTAAGGCACACAAATCTCCACAATTCTCCACCTTGACTTCAAATCAGTGGTGATGTTCAACATTTATCCATCAACCACTTGTTGCTCTCTCCATTAAATGGAATTACGTCTCAACGCAAATGATCAAGTCCAAGTGATCCTTGAACCTTGATCTAGGAAGATACTTGGTGAACTTCTCACAACCATGCATAATCTCCAAGTCACCAATCATATCCTTCGTTGCCACTCCACCTTGAGTTGTTTTCACAAGCTTCAAACCGCCTTTCAAAGAGCCATACCTCCTTTTCCAGTTCTTCCCAATATTCGTTCCAAGTGTCCTTTCCACAATGCATAGATCCTTCATCTCAAATCCAGAAGCTAACTTCCCCTTGAGCATACCAATCTCCTCCTTGCTAGAACTTGCCTTTTGAATATCATTCACACTTTCCAACTCAAGATTGACCTTACACACAAGCCTCTCCTTGTACCTTGGTTCTTCAAACTCCGGATTACCTTCCGTCTTCATGAAGTTCCACTTGCATCCAACTACCCTTGACTTTTCCGGTAGATTCACAAGTTCCCAAGTCCGGTTCTTCTCCAATGAATTCACACCTTCATTCATTGCCTTCAACCGTTTCTGACTCTTCATGCTTCTCATTGCTTCACTGAAGTCCCTTGGTCCCGAGTCTTGAACCTCTTCAGTCACAAACAAAGCATAACAAACAAGATCAGCATACCCATATCTCTTCGGTGCCACAGTCTCCCTCCTTTCCATATCTCTTGCCAACTGATAGCCAGGATCCACTGTTTGTTGTCTTCCTCTAGAACCTGATAGTGGAGGACTATCCTCCTCTTCATCATTCCCGGTCTCACTAGTGGTAGACTCCACCTCAAACTGAGTTTTCTCCACCTCCACTTCTGAGCTACTATCCTTCAGGTCTTTGCACTTCATCCCCATGCGGGTCTCATCGAAAGTGACATCCCTGCTTATGATAACCTTTGACCCTTCAGATTCCAAATTCCACAACTTGTATCCCTTTACACCCTCCGGATATCCGATGAAGACACATTTCACAGCTCTAACATCAAGCTTGTCCTGCTTGATATGCGCAAAAGCCAAAGCTCCGAAAACCTTCAACTTGGAGTAGTCTGCCGGTCTCCCACTCCAAACCTCCATAGGTGTCTTGAAGTCTAACGCCGTTGATGGACATCTGTTGATCAAATATGTTGCTGTACTCACAGCCTCGCCCCAGAAGCTTTTAGGCAACCCAGCTGCCAAAAGTATACTCCTCACCCGCTCCAAGATGGTCCTATTCATGCATGTTGCTAGGCCATTTTGATGCGGTGAGCCTTCCACAGTCCTATGCCTCTGAATACCTTGTTTCCTGCAAAACTTATCAAAATGCTCTGAAAGAAACTCCAGACCATTGTTAGTCCTTAAAATTTTCAGTTTAGTTCCTATTTGATTTCCTATGAGAGTATGTCATTCCTTGAACTTTTCAAATGTGTCACTTTTGCTTTTCAAAATGTAGACCCATACTCTCCTAGAGAAATCATCAACCATGGTGAGGAAATAGGAACCACCCCCATGAGTACTCACTCTAGCTGGACCCCAAAGATCCGAGTGAATGTACTCAAAGGGTTTACTAGAATGATGCATGCCACCCCCAAACTCAACCTTATGATGTTTGCCTAGTATGCACTTATCACAAAATTCTAGCTTATCCAATTTATCACCACCTAGCAAACCTTGTTTAGCTAGTTCAACTAAACCCCTCTCACTAACATGCCCTAACCTATTATGCCATAACATGGTTTTATCATGCAAGGTTTGGCTAGCTAATGATGCATGCCCAATAATAGTTGAACCCTCTAATATGTACAAACCACACATTTTAGTCTCCTTAGCTATTATCAATGCATCATGCGAAATTTTCATCATACCATGCTCAATACTAGTGCAATAGCCTAATCCATCAAACATGCTTATAGAAATTAAATTTCGCTTGAGTTTAGGAACATACCTCACATCTTGTAAAAGGAATTCGCGATTGTCATACATCTTAAGACGAATTGAACCCATACCTTGAACTTTGCACGCTTCGTTGTCACCAAGGCGAACTACTCCACCTTGCTTGAGCTCCAAAGTTTCAAAATATTCCTTCCTTGGACACATGTGAAAAGAGCACCCGGAGTCCATAACCCAACTCCTATCTGGTTCCCAACTCGTAACCACTAGAGCCCCTGCATCCTCATAACCATCCTCCATAGCAATCGCAACCTCCACGGAATCTTCATTACCCCCTCTCTCGGGACAATCCCTCTTAAAGTGACCAACCTTATGACAATTAAAGCATTTGTACTTAGCTTTATTTTCCCCTTGACACACTTAAGCCTTCACCACTATCTTCCACCTTCAAGTCTTGAAGCTTGGTTAGCTCCTTGGTCCTAATTGATTGTTGGACCTCCTTCAAGGTAATAGTGGACTCCTTGCCATAGAGGAGTGCATCCTTAAAGTGTTCAAAGGACCTAGGCAATGAATTCAATAAGAGTAAAGCCTTATCCTCGTCATCGAGCTTCACATCAATATTCAGTAGGTCATCGATAATTTTGTTGAATTCCGTTAGTTGCTCCACAATAGGTTTGGTCTCTACCATCTTGAATGAATACAGATGTTGTTTCAGACATAGCCTGTGAGCCAATGACTTGGTCATGTACAACGATTCTAACTTGGCCCACATCTCCGCCGCGGTCTTCTCCCTTGCAACTTCCCTCAATGCCTTATCACCAAGGCACAAGATAATGGCACTTCTTGCCTTATCTATCATCTCCTTTTTTTCCGTTTGAGACAGGGTGACCGGCATTCTTGCCTCACCCTTCAGAGCATTCACACACTTCTGTTGAATAAGGATTGCCTCCATCTTCACCTTCCATAGACCGAAGTCGTTGTTACTGGAAAATTTCTCGATGTCCCATTTAGTGTCCATGGTGCTCATTTGAATGATTTGTTCCTTCCCACAGACGGCGCCACTTGTTGAGATTCGAACAAGAAATAATGGAACAACCTTAAACGGCAACCAATAACTAAATAATAGCAACCAAACAATCAACAAGGTGCACGAAAATACACAAACAAAAGGAGTAGAGAGTAGAGAAGAAAACACCGCAATTTGATTACGCAGTTCGGCCCCAAAAAGATGACATACGTCTGCGGGAGAGAGCAGCCCTCCGTTTCACTATCAAAGAGTCTTTACAAGAGAATACAATTGCTTTGAACCCCTTCCAAATGTTCAAGATGAACAAGCCCAAGAGTTCTTACAACCCCTCTCTCTTTCCCTCTATGATAAACTCTCAAGAACAACAATAGAGAAAGCCTTCAATCCTCCCTCTATGATTCCCTAAGATCCCCAGGTGTTTGAATGTGTTTCCCAGCCCCTAAAACCTCACAAAGGATGCTTAAGAACGGCTGCACACAACCCTAGAAAACTGCTCGCGTTTCAGAACGAAAAACAGCGTTCTGGTTTAAAAACAGCAGTGGTGAATCGATTCACCAGTAAGTGTGAATCGATTCACACGTACAAATCTTAAGCTTTTTGTGATCCTAAGTGAGTGAATCGATTCACACTCCTTCAATTCGATTCACAGAAAGTCCAAAACTTCTCCAAGGCTCCAAGGCACATCATGAATCGATTCCAGAGATCCATGATTCGATTCACACCAGTTGAAAACTCATTTTTATGACTTCCAATGATCTCCAACATGATTTTAAGGCACACAAATCTCCACACCAACATTTTAACCCCCCGTTGTCTATTACGAATAGACAACATTTCTGAAAAAAGTGTAGCATTAATGTGAGGAAACACATTTATATTTGGTAACATGTAAAAAAGCGTTGCCTTTCTTAGTTAAAGACACGATTTTTTAGCCGTGCATGACTTTAGCGTGGCCTAAAGTCAAAAATGCTGTAGTGAGAGAGAATATTGTAGTAGCAGCCTGAGCCGTGGCTGAGCTATGTGGTGGAGGAGCAGTAGCACCACCTGGTCCAGTTGGTGAACTAGTGGGGACTGATCCAGATGCAGGAGAAGAAGGACCTTCACCTGGTATAGGAGAAGAGGAGCCAAGAGTGACTTTAACCCTTAGCTTTTGGCCACTAGTGCAATGTCGTGAGAAGGTGCAGCTGAAGTAGAAATCCCCAGTGCGACTGAGGGTGATTTTAACTGGTCCCTTGTTAAAGTCTTGGATAATATTGTCATTCACGTTACACTTGTCATAGTTAACCTTTGTAAGAATGGCCACACTGTGGCTTCCAGTTTCGAAGTTGAACACTGCATAAGCAAGGTACCATCACAAAGATTAACTTCAACATACAAATAAATATATAGTAATAAATTAAATAATTTATCAGCATGTTAGAATACCATTTAAAAAGTAAAGTGAAATAAAAGCAGAGAATTATGAAATAAGTTGAGTAGTAGACATTTTGGGTTGAGAAATATGGGCATGCACTATCATTAGGTGTAAATTAATTTTACACTGAGATTTCATGAAAACCTGTTATTTAGTAGTTATTTTAAAATACGGTTACAAGAGTAAAAGTAACTGATATGATAAAATAATGGACACTTAGTGTAAACTGGTTTACCCAAAGGTGCATGGCCATTAGATTCTTTTGGGTTTTCATTGTTAATGCAAAAAGCAAAGCATGAGGATGTTAGTTGTGTGCTAGTTAGAAAAAAAAATAAATTGTTTGTTGTGTGCATGTATTCACCTAGATTGTCGTTTACTTTGAATGTTAAGTTTGCAGCCCATTTGGAATAGAAAGAAGCACCGCCGGGAGGAAAACTAGTCCAACCTATGACACCTCCTCCTACCGTGTAATCTTCAGCTTCCGAGCATTGTAGCAACATTGCAACCGCAACGATTACAAGAATTGCCACGTTCCTTATTGGAGCCATCTTTTTTGTTGGTGTTGTGTATCAGGTCGCCCTTGTTCGATGGCACTTTCTGTGCTCCTATGTATATGAGAAGAGAAAGGCTTGGAATTGGAACTGCACTCGCCCTTTGTGTTGATTGTTGAATATTGTTGAGGTGCAAACAAAGTCCCACGTAGGATAAAAAATGAGAAGAACATGAATTTATAAGCAAGGAAATGTCCCATTGGTATGAAGCCTTTTGGGAAATGTCCAAAAACAAAACCATGATGGCTTAAAACCCAAAGTGGATAATATCATACCAATGTGGAGACATGTTAAATCCCTCGATACCCTTAACAGTGGTGTCGGCTTGGGTGAGTATTGGAATAGTTGTTGCGGCGTGTCCCAGCAGTGTGGTGAGCAGACGGCGTGTCCTGTTAGTCGGCTTTACAAGTATAAACAGACTAAATACTCGGAGGGGAGGATGAACCATGATCCTTTGTTTGAGGGGAGGATTGTTGAGGTGCAAACAAAGTCCCACATAGGATAAATAAGGAGAAGAACATAAGTTTATAAGTAAGGAAATGTCACATTGATATGAGACCTTTTGAAAAATGTCCAAAAGCAAAATCATGAAGGCTTAAAACCCAAAATGGACAATATCATACGAGTGTGGAAATATGTTAAACTCCTCGGTACCTCTGATCAAATATATAAAAACAAGACAGGCTAACACAACATAAGCATTGTTAATTAATAGGAGACATAGAAGCAACCTTTGATAGTTGGGTACTTAAGTTGCCAATTGTCACCACTTTGTCACGGTTGACTGATATTTCTTATATAAAAAGTTGTTGGATCATACATATATACATGCGAACAAAGTCAACAGATGGAAATGCTCCAATAACATGCCTCTAAAATAAATACACTTGTGTCTATACATGTCAATTTTTAATTTTTCACATTTTTTAACACTCCCTAATTGCTTGTATATTATATATGCAATAGGATTAGAAAAAAAATAGAGTATTTATATGAGTGTGAAGAGTAAACTTGACCATTAGATCTAACAATGAATGTGTTCCGGATAACCAAAAAGTCTCACATTGTTTGGGAATCAAGGTCAATAGGAGTCTATAAACACCCACATGTCTTAACCCACCGAGGCGCCTTTAAGGACAAAAACCATGAGGGCCCACATCACATGTGGCCCAAAGTGGACAATACCTCGGAAAACGATGCTGCGGACTTGAGGTCGAAATATTGGCCCTAGAAGGAGGGCCTAAGCCACACATGAGGGCTGACGGCCCTTTAGCCCCTTGGCCTACTGTTCTGGATACACCAAAAAGTCTCACATTGTTTGGGAATCAAGGCCAATGGGAGTTTATAAACACCCACATGCCTTAACCCACCGAGGCACCTTTTAAGGACAAAACCATAAGGGTCCACATCACATGTGGCCCAAAGTGGACAATACCTCGGAAAACGATACTGCGGACTTGAGGTCGGAACAGAATGGTTAAGATTAAAATAAAAAGTCATGTGACATTTTTTTAGAGGAATAAAATCATTGCATTTCACTTAAAATAGTTTCCTCAATACAAGGTGGCATAAAATTAAAATTTGGTGACTAGCGTATGATCGAGATGTTCTCGCTAACGAATGAGCAACATGATTAACTTGTCTCCGAATATAACTAACCCCAAAGTTATTTGAATTATTCAACAACATTTGACATTTAGAAATAATTGCACCAAACTCAGTAAGGTTGCTTGTAGTCCCCTTAACACCCTCAACATTTAAGACACCCTATACCATAGATATAGGAATCTATTATTACCTATATTGTATTCACACCACCTAACTCATCACATTTTAACGACATAAACTGACATTTTTTTTTGAGTTAATAGAAAACTTTAATTTCTTAATTAACTCAAGCTAACCATGAAGGGGTTTTGATTAGGTATATTATATTCTTGGTGCAAGACAACATATTGATGTCTTCGTAGGATCAAAATATTAGTTGCATTTTCGGCCAATGGATAGTTCATAGTGTCATGTATTGGGTGGGTGTGTGTCTATATCTAGCTATTCTAGAAAACTTATTTCAATTATTTTTCATTTTGGTTCTTCAGCTCATGAACCAAAGGAGAAAGGGGCTAATTGACCTGAATGGTACAAATCAGAAACAAAATTACCAAATTAGTGTAAGTTGAAAAAAAAATTATTAAATTGGGGTAAGTCGTACATAGTATATACGACTTCATTTTTGCATTACAGCAAAGTTGTACATACAGTATACGACTTCACTTTTCGAATTTTTTTTTAAAAATACTGAAGTCGTACATGGGGTTGGAGATTTCTATACCCCATGTATGACTTTGCATGACAAAATTTTTTTATACGTAAAGTGGAAGTCGTACATGAGGTGTACGACTTTGCTTTAAATTTTTTTTCCACCAGGTTAATTTTTAGGGATTTATCATAAACAAGCAGCACTAATGAAAGATCATAATATGCATTGTCAAAAAAAAATGCATTGATTAATAATAATACTTCATTTTTTTACATTAAAAGCCTTTAAGCCTAGTGGTGGGATGATGTCTCACAATGAGGTCGTCGTCTATTACGTGTCAGTTGAATTTTGCGAGATTAATCCACATCTTCTAGTTGGACACCTCTTCTCCTACCACAGCCACGTACGTTCCTACCATGTGGCCGTGGTAGGAGAAGAGGTGCCTGTACGTGGCCGTGGTAGGAGAAGAGGAGTCCAACTAGAAGATGTGGATCAATCTCGCAGAATTCAATCGGCACATAATAGACGACGACCTCATTGTGGGACATCATCCCACCACTAGGCTTAAAGGCTTTTAATGTAAAAAAAAATGAAGTATTATTATTAATCGCATATTTTTTTTTGACAATGCATATTTTGATCTTTCATTAGTGCTGCTTGTTTACAATAAATCCCTAAGAATTAACCTGGTGGGAAAAAAAATTAAAGCAAAGTCGTACACCCCATGTACGACTTCTACTTTACGTATAAAAAAAAATTGTGTCATGCAAAGTCGTACATGGGGTATACGACTTTGCCCAAAAAAAAAAATCAGAAGTCTCCAGCCCCATATACGACTTCAATATTTTTTAAAAAAAGATTTTGAAAAGTAAAGTCATATACTGTATGTACGACTTTGCTGTAATGCAAAAGTAAAATCGTATATACTATGTATGACTTATCCTAATTTGGTAATTTTTTTTCAACTTACACTAATTTGATAATTTTATTTCTGATTTGCACCATCAGGTCAATTAGCCAGAAAAAGGTTTAGGCAATGATTTGAAATATTGTGATATGGTCTACCTGGGAGATTCACAATCATGTTATTTGTGCTGAAGGTTTGACTGATTTTCATTCTCTTTTGGATATTATTAAGGTACCATCCTGGACAATGGGGGATGTACCTATAACAATATGGGGGCAATTGCCCCCATAAATAAAAAATTTTAACTTAAAAATTCTTAGTAATTTTATATTTTGCCCAAAAAAAAAATAAATGTTGACCCCATAGTACGATTTTTTTAGAATAAAGGCTTAAAATAGTTCTTGACAAAATATAGAGATCTATTTGGTCCATCAGAAATAAAAATTGTCAATTTAGTCTTCTAAAATCTCAAATATCAGTCAAATTAGTCCTTGGAGAATAAAATATCCCTAAAAATTCTCCTAAAATGGACTTATATGTCCGACATTTGAGATTTTTGAGAATCAAATTGAGACTTTTTATTTCCTAGAGTAAATAGATCTCTGCATTTTTTGTACTAATTTGGATATTATTTTTTTAAAAAAATGAACATTAAAAGTTATAAGAGACAGAATTTTGCCCCACATCAGGATCTGCCACTGCCCTGGAGGTAGTTTTCTGTAGTACTCAATGTAACCTGTTTTTTTTTTTTTTTCATATTAGAGTATTAATATTAATACTAGAGCTTGTATCGGTGGTTTGGCTTAGTTTCTATTGACAATTTCTCTGTTTATGGGTTAGAGTATCTTACTAATATATTTTTTGCCTAGTATAAGAAAAATATTGGAGTCTTCAAATTCTAACCCGTCAGATCCTTTACCAGTTCACTTTTTCTAGCAGACTAGACTGGACTGGACAGAGAGAATCATCTACAAAATCATATATCAATTAAAATCTAGCCAAAAACCTGTTTTATTTTTCGGTTGAAGCTTCTTCGAACCAGACATTTTTTCTTTTGGTTCATTTTGAGCTTCTGCGTTAACTGCTTTGATCAACATAATCAAAATAGTCATGTGAAAAAAACATAATCAAAATAATAGATTATATGATAAAATTAAATTTTTAAGTGTTGAAAATTTAGAATTTAGAATGTAGGACCCAACTCCTCTAAAGTGAGCAATGTAAAGCAAATAATCTCAACAATTAATGAGAAAATCAATGGTTAATATTATATATACATGCATAACAAATCATCCTTGATTTTCTAATTGATAGTTAAGATTTCATACTTTACTCTCTATTCAATTTAGAAGAGCCAAATCCTTGAATGTATTTAAAACTAAAAAGTTCTACATCTCATCCAAGTAAAGAAGGGAAAATGCTTTATCAGGAGAACTAATTACGCATTTTCCAAATATGGGAAAAATACATCAAAATTTCTAGATATTGCTTTATGAAAAATGACAATAAATGGCATAATTTTGATCTACAGTTCGAGCAAACCCCTTCATTGGCAGGAGCTGGTTTACCTAGGACACTAACTCTAGAATATCAGCAGAATCAGAGCTGATAGACACAGTACCATGGTGTAGGACCGGGACAAACCTTGAGCATTGATAATACCCTGCCAAGTGAAATCAAATAAATAGGAACAATTAAACACCATATGGAGAGATTGTAAAAAAATGCATGATAAGAATACATAACTTGGTTTCAAACTACTTTGTCAGCAATTAAATTCACAAGTGTTAATGCAAGTAGTAAGTTTAAATTAAATTCACAAGTGTTAACGCAAATAGCAAGTTTAATGAGGAACCATTAAACACCAAATAGAGAGGTTGTAAAAAGTTGCATGATAAGAATACATAACTTGGTTTCAAACACCTTTTTTAGCAATTACATTCACAAGTGTCAATATCGAGAGAGGTGAGTGCATTTCTAATTTACGACATCCATAATTTCTTAAGGGCTAAGCATTAAACCAGTGTCAATATCGCGCCCATAACCATTGATTCTCATGCTGTCTAATTTAGATTGATCATTTTCATGAGATGAAAGATTCCAGACATAAAACTGTTAAGGAAGGAGATTAAAAGGAGAGTTAAGAAAAAGTAGTTAAGGAATAGTATCTGCAAACAATTTGAAGTTGGGACAGGGATATTATTATAGAGAGAAGGGAAGCTTTCAAACCAGCCAAAAGCATTTAAAAACAAAAACCCAGGTTTGACATGTGGTTGCACAACCAACAACGAGCAACCATCACCACAAACAATGCTAAGACTTGATATTTCTAGATCGTTTCACATGAGAACACAAGCTTCCCGGAGGTGAAGAACAAGCAAAATAGCTTCGATATTCATAAATCTCAAAACTATGGAACACAGGTTCTGGTTCTGCAGCTAGTGTACAGCTAGAATAGAAAGGTGGAAAAGTAGTATCAAGAAGTATAACATGTTCCCATTTTTTTCCTTATGAGTAATTCAAGATAAATGAATAAATCTAGAATGTAGGCAAATAACTTGCCCACGTATCTGACCAAACTGATTCCATAAAGAAAAAGATCTTCTAAGTTACAGTTAGGTTTATGAAAGGAGTGATACCAATATTCCAATTTTAATAGGCGAGAAATGGAAGGAAGTCTAACAGAGGGCAATGCATGATTAGGACAGAAATCATAGCAATTGGATATATTCAGTGCAAGCTACAAAGTCATGACAGAAAAACATATATCATAACTCACAATTGATATCCTTCTTTTGATATTACAAATATGAAAGAACAAAACAAACTAAATTACATGCAGTACAACATTTCAAATTCTAGACTAGATAGGTAAAGTCTTCTTTTGTTAAGAGCAACATGTATGTCAAATTTCTTAATATTTTAGTTGTTTCTTCTATTATCATTAATTTTCATCTTAGCTTTCTTTAAATGCAATTTTGAGAAACTCAAACTTCCATCCAACTTCCTAACCCATATGGTCCTATTACTTGGGAACTAGGATACATAGTTTCCAATAAGTTAGTCTCTTATAAGTGGAGTAAAAAGTTGATACTATGTCTATGCTAGTGTAAATTTATGGCATTTATAAGGAAAACAGCCTGCAACAATTGAATGGAAAAAATTATCGTTTTATTTTACCCCCCACCCCCCAAAAAAAAAGAGCTCTATATTTGTTTGATGTGTGAAAACTGAAAACTTGTAATGAGCTTAAAATTAAACAATATAGCATCAAATGAAATTTAGGGTACCTTAAGAGACAAAAGAGATGAATCTGCGGCATTAAGTCCATGAAACCCAATGTCATATGCTATACTCCCATCAGCCTTGAACAGTCCAAAATTCCTCTCAGAGGTAGGACCAGGCTTCGAATCCTCGTTGAAAATTGCAAAAATGTATGCCTTCACAACATTTTTAGGCCTATGTGGGGTTCCTTTCTTCTTTGCAAGCCTTTTACGTAGGTTATAATTATATGTCCTTGCATTAGTTACATTTGCCCCAGCCTCATTTTGATCTCCAGCTGAGGCCCACCCTGTCTCAGTAACTATGACTTCCATTTTGTTAAATCCAGCATTCTCCAAAGCGGCATATGCTGCATCAATCTGAGCATCAAGCATGTTATCATAATGCAGTTTATACTTTGGATCATAAATTCCCTTTGTCGGTTGAAAAAGGGCATAATTTATATCAATTTCTCCTGGATCACTCGCATAGGCTAGAAAAGGGTAGGCATTCAAACAGAAAGGAGAACCAATTTGCTGGAAGAACTCTAATAACGGCTTCATATACTGATTAACATTATCATTAAATTTACAAGAGGAGGGAGGGTAGGAATCGGCAAAAACCGCAAACGAGTTTGCGGTAGAAATCTGAATTAGGTCATCCAGATGAAGTTTCTTAGTAGCATTATAAATATTTTTCACAGCATCCAAAAGAACTCCCCACAAAGAATTGTCAGTCCCGCCCAAAACTTCATTGCCCACAGCAATTCCACGGATGCGTGTCTCGGGAAGAAACGACTGCACATTGTCTTTCACCCAGTTCAAAGCATGATCCTCATTAGAACTCATGTTTTGCAGCTGTCCATTGGGAAGTCCAACTACAATTTCAAGACCAGTTCCACCAAAGGCCTTGAGAACACTGTGATCAGCATCATAGATTCTAACGTTCCTTATTTTTGCAGCTCTGAGAAGAGTAACAACTTCTTCAGGTGAAGGGATGTTATCTGCAATCCTCCCATAATTTATACCATAGGTTCCAGTGAATGCTTGCACTGATGCTGAAAAGCCAAACAAGGAAGGATAGAGCTTCATTAACACTATGCATCTGAGACAAAATACATGCTAGCAACTTCTCAAGCCCAGCATTCTATTTGGCCATCACAGTAAGATGAACAAAATTGGTACTAGTTATATGTACATGGAAAGTACAAGGACAAAAGATAACCTTCACAAACCCCAAAAGGAAAATCTGTACATAATTAGAACTACGATTTGATAGAACCGGAATGATCATCAATCATCATGTATCAAAGGAACAGTGGTCCCAGGTGAAATCAGGAAAGGAGGACAATTCTCAATGTTACAACAATGATAGCATAAAAGGAAAACAATTTATAAAACCCAAAAGCTAAGAAAGAAAGAAAGAAAACTTAGTCTACAGAAAAGGATGCAAAATTCAATTTGATACGAAGAAGAAAAGAAAGCAACCAAGAGAAGGACCCCAAAAAATTAAGAAAAACAGAAAGCAATAAAATCAGCAAGAACTTGCTCTTGATTCAATGAATAAAAGGGCATAAACACCGATTGATGATCATGCAAAATAAAAAAATAAAAACATCGATAAAAACTAGGGAAAGTAAATTAATTGAAGGTATAAAAGAAAGAGAAAGAAAGTACCAATTGGAGTGAAGAAGAGCAAGAAGAGTAAAAGGAAGGGCTCAAAGAACTGCAAAATCGTCATGAGGTAGGAGAGAAAGAAGCGAGAGGCGATGTGATTCGCAGGGATGATGAAAGTGTGCAAGTGGGTGGTTGTTGTTGTTGGTAGGGTGGTCCAAAAGAGTATCAAAATGGGGAATTGAAACGCCTTGTCGTTGCACACACTGCTGCTGCTGCTTCTTCTTCTGGCATGCCATAAGACGCGGAAACGCTTTTGTTTTTTATTGTTCTGTAGCGCTGAACAACTACATCATCTTCAACGTTTCCATTCCTTGGTATCACTTTGCGCGTGTTGATGCCAAAACCAAAACGACAGTTACTGCGGTACTTAAGGGATTGAATTTATTTGAAACAACAGATCACAAGGGCAAAAAATCTGGAAGTTGAGGAGTGAAAGAAGGGGGAGAAAAAGGGAAGAAATTGAGTGGGATTTGTGGCCTTTTATAGAGATTTTGATTTTTTGAGTTAGCAGCAGAAGAAGCAGCGGCAGAAGAATACTACTACTAGTACCACCACCACCACTACAGCTTTAACTAAACTAGCTTTTTATTGGTCAAATGCTCGTCACAGTGTTTTCTTTTCGGTTTTTTCCACATTATGAAGTTGCTGCTTTTTTTCATCTGAGAAAATATCTCATACTACATTGAGACCACATACGAAAATTATTTTAAGATATAAACATATATATTTATATTTGGAAATATTTATAAAAATAGCTTTTTTTGGACAAATTATAAAAATAGCTTATGATATATTTGTAAACTATTTTTAACTTTTATAAAAAAAATTCTTAGAATATATCGAAAATAAATAAATTTCTTGGAATAACTTGTTTAACTAGAATAATTTTTTTTTACAAACCTAGAATAATTTATTGAGTAAATGCTTGATTATTCTATTTACAGAAATGTGCCATCAATTAAATTAAATTAAGCGAGTATGATAAATTCAAACCTTATTATGTAAAAAAAAATATATTATATATCTTTTTCATGGTATGTTATGTGTTATAAATTTTTATATTGAATTAATTTAATTTTTATTCTATTTATTTATTTTTTATTTATCTACTATATTATATAAAATGAAGTTTTGTCACGTAGATTCATGTCATGTGGCAGTGCCACATTCATTCTTTTCCAGCTAAAATGTAAAATATTTTATTTTTTTTATTTTTTAAATCAAGATATTTCATTAATCAAGACATATCAGTCAATTAATGCTCATATCTAGACTTTTATCATTCAATCAATTTTGAATTAAATCAAATTCAAATCCAAAATATAATAAATTAAAGCATATCAATTAATTAATTCTCATATCTACACCTTTGTCGCCCTCAAAATATTATTTAAGTTATGTGACAATATAAGAATCGTTAATTTTTTTTACCTAAACCGATTTAATTTCTTTTATTTTGTAGCTATTTTGTTTTAATTATAGCAACAAATATTACCTCATGTCAAACAATAATTTCGCAGTGTAAATCATTAATATATTTCCGTAAATGACTTATCTATTTTTATTTATTAGTTATATCAATTATCAGTAACAATTCATCATTAATTTTTTGCTAACACTATTCATCATTATTTTACCATACAAATTTGCTTACTTTTAATTTTATAACTTTTCAAGAATGATTAATTTTCCTATGCACACAATAAATGTAATTTAATAATCATAACTATATAATGTTAAATTTCATTTTTTTCATAATTTGTATATTTTATCTCTTACATGTTATTAAAATTTAAAAATTTCTAGCATTACATTGAAATATAAGTATTTTTAGAATTTTAGTATTCACATGATTGTTTATGTTTAATTATAATAAATGCTAAATCAATATGTATTTTTATTTTTTTCTTCCTAAAGCTCTGTTACTGTACACGAGAAAAACTAAAATTTATTTTAGGATTAATTTGTTGTCGAGCATAGATAATTGATTATCTCTTTTTCATGTTACTTATTTCGAATTTATCTTACTCTAATTTAGATAAATCATCCAATTATGTGGTTTATTTTTTTTTTTTGAAACTCAAAGTTGAGAAACCATCTCTAAATATAAAGAAAATAGAACCAATTTTTTCTGCTTTATTTGTTATATTTTGAAATTGGAGTGTATGTATGATGAATTATCTACAATATTTTGAAAAAAATTAAATCTACTAATAATTTTTCTTTTGAAAAAAAAAACTTCAAATTTAATTTTGCATGTTGAATCAATGTTTTAAAAACCAGACCGAAGATCGAACCGGCGAGACCTCCGGGTCATGGTTTAACTGGTTCATCCGGTTGAACCGTTGGTTGAACCGGATGATAATTAATTAATTAAATAAATAAATAAATAAATTTCGTAGGTAATTCAAGTCATAATTTATAAAGTAAATTCACAAAGATATCCATAACAAATACACAAAAGTATCCATAACAAATACATGAAAATCCATAACATCCATAACAAATACAAGTCTTCATAATATAAATTCAAACATCAGCCTCTCAAACTAAACAACAATTCAAGATCAAACATCCATGCATCTTGGATCAAGTGGATCAATATCACCACTATAACTATCCACATCTTCTTGAGGAAATGAATCCAAATTAAGCCCTTCATCTTCAACTCCCTTGGTGTGTATGCCTCTTGATTGTTATCTTCAAATAATCATGGTTAAAAAACAAGTAGTCAATAATTAAAAAATATGTCTATCATCACCTAAGATAAGAAATAAAGAGTATGCACAAAAATAATATTTCACCTTCATCATTGTCTAAACCAACTTTGGGAATTGATTCCTCATTATAAAGAATATTTTCCATCTCATTGTAATCAAGACTAGGGGTAGTATCTTCTTCTTTCATGATCCAAAACTCAACGTCGTCTATGCTCTCATAGTCAATAGGATCATATGCCCTCCTCTTGTTGACGACTCTAACCAATGACAAAGGTATGAATTAAAAAGTAATATCCAAATGAAATTAAATAAGGAAGTAAAGAATTATAATGACATACCTATTTTTTAAATAAAGTTGTAATGCACAAATACGAGATCATTCAACCTTTGATGCTCCAATCTATTCCTCTTTTTTGTGTGTATTCTTTCAAACACACTCCAATTCCTTTCACAACCGGACGAAGAGAAAGTTTGACTAAGTATCTCAATTGCCCATGATTGCACATTTGGCACACCACCTCCAAAAGTCTCCCACCACATATCTATCAAAATCATAATATATTTGGAATCATAATCAATATGGATTATAAATAAAGACGCACAATCTAACGAAATTTATATAAAATAAACTTACTAGGATGCATTGTCTTTGTAGATTTAAGTGCCAAAGGATGACCAAAGTCACCATCCCTTTCACGGTATAGTTCTCTTTGTTGCAAGAATTCAATTTGGTTACAATCAACTTGTGTGGTCAACAGATCAAGAAATCCCGCCATAACCTCTGGATTGCGAGACATGTTGGCATTGTCATAGTAGAAAGTCGGGTTCAAAACATAAGCAGCAGCATGTAACTTTTGACGAAGGTGTTTATCCCACCTTTGCTTGATAATCTTTGTATATGGTTTGTACAAGGATTTTTTGTTCATGAATGTACTCTTACTAGCTTTCTTTGCTCTATGCATGCCATCATAAACGTAAGCAAGTGATGGTCTATCATCACCGTCAACAATCCTTAACATCCGTATGAGTGGTGCAACAATTCTAATGACAAACCCAATATCATTCCAAAATCTAGTATCTAGGATAGCAGCAATAAAATCTCTAGCCTTTGGGTCTCTATAGTATCTAGATTCCGCAAAAGTTATGCTAGTTACCAAGGCTTGGAGATCATGCTGGTGTTGATGGATACTCTTCAATGCAATGAAAGTTGTGGCAAAACGTGTTGGACCAGGACGTATAATTTCTGTCCATCCTTCCCTTTTCCTCAACGAAGCTAACAAAAATCTACGATTATAAAGAAACTTTGTAATCAATGTTGCACATTTTGTGAAACCTGCGACAAGTTCCATCTTTCCTATGTCACCTAAAACCAAATTCAGACAATGTACGGCACATGGTGACCAATAGACATTAGGATACTTGTCATTTAGCAATCTTCCTGCAGCTTTATAGTTAGCTGCATTATCAGTGACAAGGTGCACAACATTCTTTGGACCAACATATTCATCCAACTCAACAAACAAATTACAAAGAGTGTTTGCATCCTTAACAACATCTAAAGCATCAACAGATCTAATAAAACTAATTCCTCTTGGGCAATACACCAAAAAATTAATCAATTGCCTATTTTTTTGGTCTTGCCACCCATCACCCATTATAGTACACCCTGTTTCTACCCAGTTACTATGTAAAGCATCAACCGACAATTGAACAATTTTTTTCATACCAGCCAACAATTTAGTCCTCATAGCATGATAATTTGGTCCTTTATAACCAAGACCGAAGGAAGCAAGTGCATCAATCATCAATTGATAAAAAGATGAATTTAAAGCATTCATAGGGATGCAAGTTTCAAAGAAAAATGTAGCAATGGTAAGATCAATCTTATGCACAACTTTCTTACTTGCTAACACACTCCAAATTGTTGGTTGAGCTTTAGGGGTAGTTCTGGGAGCAAAGTAATTACTTACCCCTCCAACTGCTCTCTTTTTTGCATTTTGTGAGGAAGAAGGTATCATATTGTTAACCCTTGCATCAACAGCTAGTGGAGGAAGTATTTCTTGAGGGTCATCCCCATCCAATTCCATGACATTAGGACCATAAGGATTTTCATCCTCCCATAAATCTGAACCTTTTTTCTTCCTTGCCAAAATTTCTTTCAAGTTCTCTTCCATTCTAAATCTAGTATCAGCATCAACTTTTTTGCAACTTGATACATCACCAGATTTTCCAGCAAGATGTTGTTTGATTCTATTGATTCCTCCACCTCTAAACTGTCTCCCACAATACACACATGTAAGCACTTTCTTCCCTCCTTCTTCTATGGTCAATTTGCAATGGCTCCATGCAGGATCTGACTTTTGTCTGGTTGCTTGTGTAGATGGAGCCAAAGGAACCGATTGTGAAGATTGAGCTGCCGATGATTGACCAACAGATGCAGATGATTGACCAGCAGATGCAGATGTTGACATGATCTGCAAAAACAGTGCACAAATAATCAAATGCGAGTACCTAAAAAATTACTAACAATGCATATATACTTATATTACTATGGGCACAACCACATTGGAAGCAAAATACTGGTCCCACCAGATTTGAAGCAAAATGAAATTAGGGAAATCAGGGAAGGAAAAAATTAAATCAGTAAAAAACGAAATAGGAAAGGAAAGAAACAATGTATACCACAGTTTCCTTAACAGATCAATGGAGAATAAGCAAATAAATTGAGGGGAAGCAAATCTTTCCTCACCATAACAGATCTAGGAATTGAAACTTGTAAAGGAGAGAAGTACATGAAACTTGCTAGTGCAGGGGCGTGCGATGCGAAGGCGAGCTGCTGCGGTGCGACGGCGAGCTGCTGCAGTGCAACGGCGGGGCGAGTTGCTACGTGTTGCGGCGTTCAGGTAAGGAAAGGAAGAAACATAGTGAAACAAATAAGAAAGTAGGTTTTTGCCTTTTGGTTGAGTTTTGTGAGAGAGAAATCGCAAATCAGAGGTAAAATTAGGGGAAAAAGTGTCCAAAAGCAACAAAAAAAAAAGTAAAGGCTTTGGACTGGACGGTTAACGAAAACCGGGCCCGGTTCTTTGGTTATGGCGGTTTACAGCGGTCCAAGGCGGGCCGACCGGTTTTTTAGCGGTCCCTTATGACTGGCAGTTCTTTATGTCCGCCCAGACCGTTTGTATCACCGGGTCGCGGTCCGATCGGTCCGACCGGCCAGTCCGGTCCGGATTTCATATCATTGTGTTGAATACATTTATAACTCATACAGATAACCCGTGCGAGCACGAGTATATACACTAGTTATATTATATGAAACAATTTTTTACTGATAAGGCTAATAAGATGTGATAAAACCAAATTAATTCATTATTTTACCTAAATTATCTTTTCAATTTAACCAAGATTGAGTGCGAGTGATTAACGTACTCCATTTTAAGGGAAGGGTCCGGCTAGTACTCGAGTTTAATCTCTGGCGATGGAACAACTTGAGGGTCAGACTTTACTTACCTACCGACAGAACTCCAGATTAGTCAAGGCCAATTATTGTTTTGAATCAAAATAAGTGTGTTCCACAATCAAATTAAACCAGATTCAAGTCAAATCAAAACATACTCAATATATCATCCGATCGCCTTACATTTACTACTGAAAATATTGAAGTAGTTGAAATTTTCCAACCATTTAATTATCTCTCCAATTTGATTGGTTATTTTATATTTTAAATTTGTAATCTATCTATTTCCTCTCTCCGTTTCAAATTGACTGTCACTTCAGAAAAAAGAAAAAAATCAAATTAAATGTCATTTTATGTTTTCAATGCATTATTAATTATTATTTTTCCAATTTTTCTCCCAAATCAATAGTGTATACATCACTCCAAAGTCAATATACTCCATTATACATTTATGACAATGATTAATACTCCAATAATTAATAGGGGTACAATTTAGTAAAATTATTTCACTCATTAAACTATTTATTGTTTTTCTCAATCTTTGTGAAGAAATCTTAAACGTCACTGAATATGAAATGGAGGGAGTATTATACATATTAAAGCAAGATTTTTTTTTTTTTACATATTTTTCATATAGTATATTCCATGTGTCACCTCATAATATATTTAGTTTTTTGCTCATTCATTCAATGACATTTCATTAATTATGTCATATCTAGACCTTTATCATTCAACAAAATTTGAATTAAATCATATTCAAATTATAATAAATCTTGTGACTTTGAGTTAACTCAACAATAAATACAATTTGTTTTCATTAGTATAATAAATCAACCAGCCATTATTAGTGTATATAATAAATCAATCAGACAATATCAATAAGTTAATAAGTTACGCATACCAATGGTGGCCATTTTCACATATTTTGTTGTCATTTTATTATAACAAAATAAAGCAATTTAAGATTGGTCTATCTAAACAACTTAAAAATCAATTTGTAAGTACACGATATTATTTGTGATGACGATTTTTGAGTGACGTTAATTCAAGCATATCAATAAATATAACAAATCAAATATTTACTAAAATCAAATCAAGATATCATTGATTATTTTATCATTGATTAATTGACTTAAATCAAATCAAAATTTAAATAAAACTAAATCATACATAAAATATCAATTAATCAATATTTTCCAACCTTAATTTTTTTATTTTTTACTTTTAATTGTTTTTTGATCGATTTTGGTTATAATATGTCAAAAAATTATAAGATATCTACTTCGGTTAAGTGTCATTATTAGAAATTTGTATTCAAATACGCTAAAACTTAAATCATTTCAATCAGTGATTCTTATACCCTAACTTCTCCATAGCCACTTGCTTACGACCTTTCGACTCTCGCTAAACTAAAGAAGAGAAATTCGCATTCACCCTAAACTTCTCGTACTGGATAGGCTCTTGGACTTTGAGCTCACATGCTGTTTGAGTGAACGAATGCGCTGTTGACATGAGATAAAGAGTTGTTTGACTTTTTTCTGCTGAAGTCGAAGAAAAGGAGGTAGCGGTTCGTGCTTGAGTTGAATCACTTGACTTTGGTCCTATCTTTATATTAAGTCGTAGATCCCCTTGAGCAATCAAAGGGATGCAAGCAAGTCAACTGTTTCGGTACGAAAGCCTGACAATAAGCATTCTCGATTGAAGCATGAAAGAGACTTTTTTTGGGGTTGAATAAGAATAAAAATAAATAAGTAATGCTCTACTTAAATAATGGATTAAATCGGTTTTCTTGCTAATGAGATGAGGGGGAGAGCTATTTTCGGTTTCGATCCAAGGCATTCTCTTAAGTAGCAAAGGCAAGACGAAAAAGCAGGTGTTGTCAGCCTTTCCGTTGCTATTGGTTTACCGCTACAGTAAATCAAATATCTATTATATTGTGAAATAAGGTTTTATCACATAGAGCCATGTCACGCGTCAACCTGAGAAACATCGAGTTTTCTTCCTAAACAGTTGAACGATCTTAAGTCAATCATTCCAATAAATATAACAAATCAAACTTAGAGAATAAAATCTTATTGTCACACATATGATTATCGCATCTTGAGTCTGAGTACCACATATTATTATACTTTTCTTCATTATGGCATGTCGTCAATGAGTAGAGATCCTCTCCATTTCTTAAAAAAAATGGAAAACTCCATTATTATAGTTTTGGGTGAATAAATATACACATTCCTAAAATAAGTGACATATATTTGACATTTATGTGCATTTATACACCTAAAACTATAGTAATAGACCCTCCATTTCTTTTGAGAAATAGAGAGGATCTCAACTCGTCGTCAATAAGGCTTCTTCTTCTTCTTCTTTAATATGGGATTTATCAAACCTTGATCCTTGACCACACCCTTTGCCTCTGAAATAAGAATTAAATCTGCCTATGTATCTTCCTTTACCATGTCATACACCTTCAGAAGCAATCAGACTATTGGTGGAGACCTTCAAAGCTTTCTTATCAATTGCAGCCCTTGATTAATTTTCTACCCATGAACCAATAACGATCTTTACAGCTCATCAACAAAAACATTACTAATGTCATGTGAAGGTTAATTAAGTGTGAGCAAGTGTTTAATAGGGTGCTTTTTGACCACAAAAAAATAGGGTGCTTGAATAGGCATTAGAAATAGTGTAAAAAATGGAGAAGAATACAAGAAAGGGTTAAATTTTAGGCAATGCACTTAAATGTTGGGTGACCCGATGCTTAAACGTTGGGTAAGAGAACGCTTAAGCGTGGACCTTAGTGATGTGTGGGACACGTAGTGAGCTGCATGGGACCAAGGGACACGTGTCATACAGGTGTCAACTGCATACAAATTTTTGACAGGCAACACTCAGGATGCTTAAGCATTGAAGAAGCCAAAGCTTAAGTGTGCCAACGCAACACCCAACTCTGAGCATGGGCATCAAAACAAAAAATGTGAAATTTTTGTTCTAATCTCATTTTCACATGAATTTCCATTTTCTTCTTCCTCAAAATTGCCTAAAAACTATAGACCACGTCCATGGAGGTTTAAGCTTTGAGTTTCACTCATTTGTACACCAAAACCCTAATCTGACTTTGTATCCTACTCCATGTCAACCTCTACTTTGATTCTACCGCTTGCTTTTGTTGTTTTGCCTGAAGTTTGAGCATTTTCCATTGAAGCCATTCTTTTAAGAGTCAGTATCGTCTTCTTCCTCTTCTTGAAAATCTCCAGACTTTAAGTTGGTTCCAGTTTATGCGAAGTTACCGACGATGAAGTTTTAGTCTCTGGCTGGCTTGAAATTGGAGAATTAGGGACAAGCAAAGCTTCCGCGAGCTTGGGAAGTAGCCCAGTGGAAAAAATCTCATTGCCCTTGAGCCTATATTTTGTTTCGTTATTGATCACCTGTTGGTGATTTCGTTACGGTATCATTTTAGCATTTTTGGTAGGGATGTTAAAACAGGCCAACCCACCCCATCTTGACTTACCTCGCCTAAAGTGGGACGGAGCAGGTTGGCACGTATGATAAAAAAGGGTTGAAATTCCTAACCCAACCTATTTAATGGCAGGTTGCGGGTCAACGCGTAAAAAAAAGTTGACGGAGGTCGTAACAGAGTGTGGTGCAGTTGCTCATCGATGATGTTGGGACACTGATCATCGCGATGCTTCAGAGGCAAATGAGGATTGGGTGGGTCCATTGGTAGTGTCATTGGTAGGGGAACAAGGTGGTTGCATCGTTGCATCGATCTTGTTACCAACGTTGATGGGGCTCACAATTGTCTTTGTGACATCAACAAAGTGATGACTTGGCTGTATAACGAGAGAGGGAGAGAGGGAGGCAAAGAGAGATCTGAGAAAGGGGGAGGTGAGATAGATCATGGTAAGAATTAGTGTGATACGTAAGAAGAAGAAGCCAAAGTGTCGAGAATGATGTCATCACTTGGCAAAGTAGTAACTACCACGCCAGCATTTGTGCTGGCGGCAGAGGCATTCGCTTTCACGTTAGCAGACACGCCATCATTTGTACTGGCAGTTGATGCATTCATATTGACTGTCGAAACACTCGCATTCGTTGCATTCGGAAACGTGGCACTAGCATTAGCACTACCACTCATATTTTGTTCTTTTGATACATAAGTAGTTATTTTTCCACTTCTTATACGCATAAAACCATTGCAAAACGAATTACTCTAAACTCGTCCCACAGGGCGTGCCAATTTATTTACTGAGAAATTTGGTTTTAAATGTGTCGTCTACCAAATTCATCAAATAAACAAATAATTAAATCAAGGCACAATTGCGAATTCGACGAGTTATGTGGTAATTTCGTATTTAACAATGGTTTTTAGTGGTGTTTGCGATTCGACCACAACTGTGATTAAACACATAACTGTACAAGAATTCTATTGACTATTCAGTCAAAGACTCTTACTTACAACCAAGTAACAAGCACCACTAATTGTGTCGAACTTTTATTGTACATCGAAATTGAAATGGCCTCAAAAGCCATTCATGATAAGCAAACATTATAATGGCCAGAATATGTTAAAGAATTCAAATGTAAATAACACACACTAAGACAATGTGTTTCAAGTAAATTAAGCAAATAATTGATAACGTCGAATGTGCATAAATTTAAGAAAACAGATTGTAAATAACAGCCAAAAAAGAAAATTGTTGGAAAGGTAAATGACAGAAAAATGTAAAGTAAAAAGAGTGAACAACAAGAAATTAAGTGATGCTTGAACTTTAAACAGATGCAGCAAAAATGAAAATAAATAATAAAGGAGAGAGAAGCTAAAAGAAATGCAAGATCAAATTAAATGAACATAAATTAAACTTAATTGAATGAAAATAAATGAATGGAAGACATACTATGATCGCGTTTAATCATTCAATCTGCTAAGTCTGAGATGTATAGGATTTCGATGATCAAGTATCCAACCCTTTTACATATGGATTTTTAGTATTTATAGAGAGAACTAGAATAAACTACTTATCTATGCGTCTGATACGTGTACGGACACGTAGACAACAGTTACAACATTGAGCCTAATTCTAAACTCGATACAACGTCTCTCATCAAGGTTCATGAACCTGTTCACTAGGTCGAGACCCATTTCGACAGGCACCCTTATTCTTTTACTCCAACATAACTATAATGCCTCATAACTAAGCAAAATCACACTTCTTTGGAACATGTCTTTAATGTGCTGTTCTTCAAGCTTTGTCAATCTATTGCACTTTGACAAGCAATCAAATTATAAATTTGGCACCCAACTGTGGGACTCTTTGATTTAGTGGTGAATAATATTTGTACTTCATGGATCATTTGTTCTCCTTCTCCATATTAGAATTATTCCCATAATTTAATTTCAAAGACGTTTGATAGTATTTATTTAATGAACGAGTGGCCGTACAAGCTATTGACTTGAGTTGAGGTGAAAGTGGTGGAAATTGTCTTGTCCGCTTGTTTCCATGAATGCGCGTTTTGTACGTAACAACTCAAGCTGAAACGCGTTCATCAACCGACAACCATCCCCTTTTAGAACTTGAATTTGACATATGTGCTTGACCCAGCGTTTGTAAAATTTCGAATAATTTTTACTTTATAAAACTAATTCTGATTAAATTAAATCGAAATATGAAAGTGAAATATTTTTATTTGAAAATTTCTATCTCAATATCAAAAAAAATTATCTCAAAAATAAATTCATAATAAACTTTAATATAAAGATTTTAAAAAAAATTAAAAAATTAATCTTAATTTATTAAGTTCGAATATAATAATTTTTTATGAAATCAAGTTTCCTCTTTTTTTTTTGCGTCAAAAGAAAAGTTGGTACAAGATGAAATCAAGTTTCTAGTTTATAAACATAAATATAAAAACTATACAACACCGGTCAAACATGCTAGTCATTAGCTAAAGGAAAATACTGAAAGATATTAAGCCTATGTTTGGTTATACGTTTGAAACAACAAACGTGCGATGCGAAGGCTGACGAACGCAGAATTGACGAACGCAGAAAACTAGAAGCTACATATTGTAGCTTTCACCTCACCGTGAAAATTTGGACGCAAGTTTTGGTCAACGCAAAAAAATGGCCACAGAACCAAACAGATAATAAAACCAATTTGTACTAGTAGTCATCCGTTTTTCTCTGATTCTTACACATATTCTCTTTTTTTGACTGGTTCTTACACGTATTCTCTTCTTCCTACTCATTGGTACTATTCGCATATTACCAAATAATAGAATTCATAGCCAAAAGGCTTTGTTCATAAAATAAGCGAAGAGCCCAATTTTATGATAAAGACCGGAGATGTTGATGGTGCAACTAACTAAAAAAGAAAAGAAAAAGCGTAGCAAAAAAAACTAGTGCTACATGTTTTGTTTTGTTTTGTTTTCATTGTGTCAGTAATACATGCTATTTGTATCTTTTTACCGTCATTGTCTAAAGTAGTAGCTGTATACCTGTGCGTAACGTTGGTTACTACAAATACTTCTAAAATTAAAATTGAATATTAATTGCTATATTTTTTGACATAAAAAAATGATGACCAATGACCAATACTACAAATGGATCAGTGACTAAGACCACCAAGAGACTAGACTACGACACCACATCTCTACCCAAAACCTTAAGGCAATGGGTATATGGGTCACCCCTCTTATATATCATTTATTTATTTTAATCCTAATCAATGTAGGACTAACCACTCATACTTGAATTCTAACAATATTGTTGTCCAAAAAACTTAGTTTTGCCTAAATGTAGGATCCTTCGACTACGGGGAATTGTGATCCTTATAATAACGCATGTTTTCATTATCCCAATCCTAACTAATGTAGGACTGACCACTCACACTTGAATTCTAACAGTATTGTTGTCCTGTTTACTGGAATTTTTGGTTCGATAGGAAATTATCTAACAAATCCAAAATAAAACAAATGATTTTTTCAAACGATTGTAAATCCTACAACGCGGTAATCTCGTCAAATAAGGGGTTTCACGTCTAAAATCAGTTGTCGTCAATAAATCGACTTAGCCAATTGAGGCCAAGCATTTTGCCAGAATCATTGTGAGACTCAACTTAACAGTAATGCCAAGGATTCTTGTCGAGTTGACGGTTACAAAAATTGTGAAGGAAAACAGTTTCAACGGAAGTTTGAGAAATAGAAATGAGATAAAACACAAAATTGACAGTAAGAGTGGAATGAACATAAAAGTGCTTTTTTTATGGTTTTTTAGATGTTTGAAAGATTGGAAGTAAATGGAAAGCGAGTAAAATTTGACTGGAAGTAAATTGCATGAAAGTAAAATGAATTTTAAAAACTGGTGCAGGAAATGTAAAGTTTGCAGAATCTTAAAATGCAGAAAAGTAAAAGAACAGGAATGTAAAGTGCAGTAATTTAAAGATTGCTGAAAAGTAAAGTTGCAGAAAAGTAAATGACTGGAATGTAAAAATGCATTGAATTGAAAGGGTGAAAAGAGTACTTGATCTCAATCTACGAGTCCGCTGTGTGTGAGAAGTTGAGAAATTAACCAAGTATCCAACATCTTGTACATCGTTCGACCCTCTATTTATAGAGAAATGTGAAAATAACCGACTACTTATCTGCTTGACACGTGTACAGTGGTTTTGCCTGCGTGTCTTGCAGTTAAATCATACTAAATTTATTTGACATATACTGGCTTAGACAAATCTATCTACAACTAGCAAGTGCTAGGCCAGTCTTGACAAGTCTTCGATGGCTTCGACAATGCTCCAATCACCGAGACGTGTCAATTCGACCATATCTTGGCGCTTCACCAAAATTTCACCAAGTCCTTATGATTCAGTCATTCTAATAAATTAGCAGGTGCTTCGACTGGAACAAATTTACGTGTCTAGTCGAAGCATGCCAATTTTAACCTTCAACTATGGCTTATAAACTTAGCCATTATTGCAAATGCTTGAAGTTTTCGACCAGATTCTCATATTTGTTCGACAGATCTTGATTTCTTCATAATCTGGCTTTGCCTTTAAGGACTTGATTTTTAACTGTTTCCCTTGCATCGCTTGACTATTCGACCATAGCATGCTTTTTGTCAATGTGACCTGTCTAAAACCAAAATATATTTTGGCACCCAACAAATTCCCCTCAAGTTTTGGTTTTCGACGGCCATGAATAAGATCAAAACTTAGTGGTTTCCTGATTTCTCGTGTAACCGCCACCCATTTTTCCCATCACCTCTGTCCCATCACCACGTTTTCCAATGCCGCGGGCTCATGATGGCCTAGGTGGGTTACGTCAAATCAACGCCTTTATATAGCCTTTCACACCAAAATTTTTCTTTCTTCTTCCACTGTTCATCTTCTCCAGCGTTTTCTATCTTTCCAAACTCTGCAACTCCGCTCTTGAACATTCTTTCACCCATGGCTTCATCAAGCAATGCAAAAAAAAGTTGAGAAGGAAAAATTATAAGCTGAAGTATTGAGACTAGAGAAGGAGCTAGCAGCCTGCAAGGCTAAGTTGCAACAACTCGACGACGAAATGGCCTCACACATAACAAGCCAAGCTAATCTGGACAACATTATAGCTGATTTGCGTGTCAAGGCCCATAAAGTTGTCAAAATAATTAGCAGTTTGCAGACTAGCTATTCGACGGGTATGTCTGCCAAAATTGACTTGGAGAATGTTTGGGACTATTTAAAGACTTTGTAATTTAATTTTTGTCTAGCATCTTCTCTTGTATTGCCAAACATGTTAACTTAGTCTCCGTTTATATTCTCCATTCAATGGTGTTATGTGAACGTCGAACTGCTTTCGGCTTCTCTTGTCTCGTCAAACGTCTTTTAACACGTTTTTCTTTCTAGTCAACGTAAAATCAACCATTTATTGCTTTACCGTTTCCCAAAGCATGAATGATTTAACTTTGAACTTTAAAAAAAAAATCGCCTAGGCCCAACTCTTGGCTTATAAATAGCAGATGGCACTTGATGTTAATTTGCCATATTCATGTTCTTTTCCTTTCTCCTTTCTCTGCAACGTCTTCTGTAGCAACTTGTGCAGGAACACTTGCTACTCAAACTTCTTCAGCCAAAATACAGATCTGGGGAAAGCATTTGATTGAGCTCTCTTTACTCAATCTTCCTTGGGAAACCTGGCTTGGCAACTTACCCTTTTTACCAAAAAGTCTCTGTCTTGACGGTGGCACCAACTCTGGGGTTTAGTAATTTGCCTAAGTTCTATCAATGAGTTTTGGTAAGTTGCCTAACGTAACTTATCAAACTCATTGAACTATGTGAGAAAGGGAAAAGCCTGGGTCAGTCTAGCTTTCTTCTGTTTTGAGCTCCTTCCCACTTTATGTTCAAAATTCAAAGTGAAGGTTAGCAAAATTTTAGAAACTAGAGAGACTATGGTATGCCCAGGCCTATTGTCAAGCGATATTTAGGCATTTATGGCCACCACTCTCTTGACTCAAACTCTTTTCACTTCTCAACCAGTATCTGACACCCCTCCTCCTCGTCTTCAAGGTCTATAACTTCAACCTCTCGTCGATGAGGGTGTCCCTGCTTTGAAGCATCTCATTCAGCCTGACGTTCTCATCACCACGTTTTACCCAATGCTTCGTCAGAGAGAATGCTTCTGTTTTTTATGTTTCTTACTCAACAAATTTAGAACTTGATTTGTGGTGAAGCTTTTGCTTATTTTCCTTTATTCATTTGTAACAACCTAACATTAGGAATAACTTAGTCATTTTTATATTTTCAGGCTAATGGCCAATTCGACAATGTATTTGTAACTTGTCAAATGGCCCATGAATAAAGAATTCACTTTTACTTTATGTCTGGATTTTTACTTCGTATATTGTCGGCCTATATGGCTTCAAATACTTGCCATTAATGGACTTAATTCTCAAACCAGAATTCACATCGACAAGTGCATAAGTATTACCAGAATAAACTTGTGTAACTTTAAATGGTACTTCCTATTTGGGAGACAATTTACCTAATTCTCGACAGGACTTATCCATGGGCAAAATGACTTTCCAAACCAAATCATTGACATTAAAGGACTTGTACTTGACCTTATTGCCATAAAATTTGGCTATTCTTTCTTTTTGCCTTACCAAGTTTTCCAATGCAATTAACCTATCATTATGTAATTCGTTTAATTCGTCGAACATTGAATTCCCATATTGTTCAATAGGTAGGTCATCTTGCCTTAATATACGAATTGATTCAAGGTTAATTTCGACAGATAACACTGCATCATGTCCATATATCAACTTATATGGTGTAGTGCCTGTTGATTCTCTTGGTGAATTTCTACATGCCCATAAGATTTGTACGAGTGTATTATACCAACTTCTGGGGTATCCTCCAACATGCCTCTTTATTAAACTAATTATGATCTTATTCATGGCCTCGACTTGGCCATTTGCTTGAGCATAATATGGAGTAAATGTTAGCATTTTGATCCCCCTGGACTCAGCATAATCTAACACTTTTCTTCCAATAAATACTGACCCTTGGTCAGTTGTTAGGGTTTGAGGTATGCCAAATCGACAAACTATGTGCCCTTCAACGAAGTCAATAATATCTTGTTGAGTGACTTCTTTCAAGGCAACAGCCTCAACCCACTTAGTGAAGTAATCAACTCTTACCAAGATGTACTTATGGCCTTTCGATGAAGTGGGGTGAATCTTACCAATGATGTCTAATGCCTAACCTCTAAATGGCCAAGGTTTGACAATAGAATGCAATTCACTGGTAGGGACATTTTATATACGACCATGTTTTTTACATTCCTCACAGGATTTGGCAAACATGATACAGTCCCTTACTAATGTTGGCCAATAATATCTTTGAAGTCTTAATATCCACTTCATCTTGTCACCTGCCTGATGTGCTCCACAAATCCCTTCATGGACTTCAGACAAAGCCAAATAAGCTTCTTCTTGGCTTAGACAAGTTTCCAAATTGCCATCAACTGATTTTTTATATAATGCTCCAGCCAATAGTACAAATTTTGACGCTTGATACCTGAGTTTCCTATCAACATTTTGATTAGGATTCTCTAAGTACTGTATTATTGGCCTTTTCTAATCATTTTGTGTTGATTGGTCAACCTGCAAAACATCCCTTTCTTTTAAAGGATAAATAAGTTCCCTAATTTTTGCAAGTCTTTCAAGACTTTTGGCGAAATTTTATAACCAGAGGCTATTTGAGCCAAGTCATTTGCCTCTTGATTCAACTCCCATGGAATGTGTTCGACAATTACATCGTTGAACTTCTTTAGTAACTTGGTCACCACTGTGCAATATTCGACCAAGCTATGGTTTACACATTTATACACTTGGGTTAGTTGTCGAATCACAAGTAGTGAATCCCCAAATATACGAACATTATGTGCCTTTAATTATCTCTAATCCAACAATTAAGGCCTCATATTCAGCCTCATTATTTGAACAAGCATATTTAAGTTCAAACATGAACTTAGTTGGAATTTCTTGTGGGGGATACTATCAAGATCCCAACTCCAGCACCATTTTGATGCCTTGAACCATCAAAGTACAAGCGCCAAGGTTTGAGTTCGACGAACTCAACAGGATCAACCACATCCAAAGATAGGTGATCAGCCAGGAAATCTGCTATTGCTTGGCCTTTGACAGCTTTTATTGGTACATATTGTAATGAAAATTCAGACAAAGCAAGTGTTCATTTTCCTATTCATCCATTGAGAACAGGCTTAGACAATATATATTTTATTACATTTGTCTTAGACATAAGCATTACATTACAAGGCATCATATAATACTTGAGTTTTGTACATGAAAAATATAGTGCTAAACATAATTGTTGGAACCTAAACGATTGATAAGTTTAGACCCTCATTAATTTCGATGATAACAAAGTATTTACAAGTGAACAATTTATCTTCTAATAAGTCTTGAAGTGTGCAGGTATTAAAATTGTTTATGTTTTATAACTCACTCAAGCAAGAAGAAGAGATTCACAAGAGAATTGAATACATTCCATGTGTGTCTGTATCCGGTTCACTCCAGCATCTTGCTTATAGCGAGCGTCCGGTAGTGTTATCTTTTGAACGTGGATTAATCAATTGTTGCGAGCTTTCGTCCTACTTTCTAAGCGAGCATATGGTCTTATTATTAAAGCACATGATGGACACGTTTATGCTCTTTTACCTCAGCTGTTTTGGAACGAAATTCGAATTTGATTTTGTGCGCTCATTCTGATGTACGAGGTATCAAATATGACACCTTTAGTATAAGACAAAATTCGTACAAGGCAATTGTGAAAAGCAGATAGTACCATAACGGAAATGTGTACTATTCTGATATTCTCTGGAAAGGAAGAAAAGGACAGAAATTCAAATTACCTCACTCAATGAATTGGAGCTGAATTACTGCAACGGTAATACCTCAAGGACTCCTATAAATACCCCAAGGTATTCATTGAAGAAGGTTGCTAGAAACTACATTCTGAAAGAGCTATTCTCAAGTGAGCAATCAAGTTTCGTGCTAAGTTTCTGGAAACTAAGAACTGAACTTCAGCGTCTTATATTCTTTCTTTTAGAAAGTTATTATTTTGAGCTTAATTTTTTCATCCTCTCTGTAAGAGTTATTTGATTATATTCAAAAAGAAATTACTTTGTGAACTTTGTATTTGCCTAGTTAAAGGCTTAGTTCCTCAAAGGGTCGAACGTACTGAGTTGTTTTGAGAAGTTAAGAGTATTGTCAAGTTTGTGACAGTAGAATACTCTTAAGGAAATTTGTAATCAGTTGATTATAGTGAAAAATCATTCAGAAACGAAGGGTCTAGACGTAGCTACCAGGTTGGTGGTAAACTAGTATAAATCTCTGTGTCTCTTGCTTTACTGCTCTACATTTACTTTTATCTTGCGCATAAAAACAAGTTTTCATAAGTTTTATTTCCAGCGTCTGGTTCCTCTTCAGCATCCGATAACAAATAGTTTTCAAAGAAAAGTGTTTTTAACTTAAAGTTTTCGAAAAGTTTTGAACACAATTCAACCCCCCCTTCTTGTGTTCACGTTCAATAATTTCTCTATGGAATTATATCTCCTCTCAGTGTCATTAAGAACTTTACTAAGATAATAAACAGCTCTTTCAACATTGTTTTCATCTTCCTGAGCCAGTAAACTACCTATAGTATCTTTTGACGTCGAAATGTACAATTTCAACGTTCTACCAGGCACTGGTGGCATCATGACTGGTGGATTTACTAAGTATTGCTTGAGTTGGTCGAAGGCTTCTTGATGACAAGGCTCCCAAACAAACTCATGTTCTGCCTTCAACTTGACCAGTGGTGAAAACACCCTAGTCCTACCTGACAAGTTAGAAATAAACTTTCTCAGGAAATTTACTTTCTCCAAGAAAGATTGGAGCTCCTTCTTGTTGGTTGGTGGCTAAGCTTCCAAGACTGCCTTGGCTTTATTCTTGTCGACCTCAATTCCCTTCTTATGAACCAAGAATCCTAAGAACTTAGCAGCTGAACACCAAACCCACATTTTTCTGGATTCATCTTCAAACTATGCCTCCTCATTCTGTCGAAGGCCTGTCTTAAGTGATCTAAGTGGTCCTCTTTATTTCTTGACTTGACAATCACATCGTCAATATACACCTCCATGAATTTGCCAAGTATATCATGAAAAATAGTATTCACGGCGCGTTGGTAAGCTGCTCCATCATTCTTGAAACCAAAAGGCATGACTACCCATTCATATGTCCCAATAGACCCAGGGCACCTGAAGACAGTTTTAGTCACATCATCTTCAGCTATGAAAATCTGGTTATAACCAGCATGACTATCCATAAAACTTAGCAACTCATGCCTTGATGCGGCATCAACAAGCATATCTGCGATGGGCATAGGGTACTCATCCTTTGGGGTTGCTTCATTTAAATTTCTAAAGTCTATGCAAACCCTCATCTTCCCATTTTTCTTCAATACATGGACTATATTAGACAACCATTGCACATACCTGGTTGTCCTAATGAATCCTGCCTTGAATAAACGTTCTACTTCTTCTTTGATTTTAGTACCACCACTGGAGCAAATCTCATGTTCGCTTGCTTGACAGGCTTGCTTCCTTCTTTCAAAGGCAACCTATGTTCGACCAAGTCCCTACTCAAACCAGGCATTTCATGATACTCCCAAGCAAAACAGTCTTTGTATTCTTTGACAAGATCTATTATTTGATTTCTGAATTCCTTTGGCAGAAATGAACTTATGTAGATTGGTCTCTTTTTAGACTCATCTCCTAAGTCGATTTCTTCCAAAGGGTCTTCAACTTCGACACTGACCTTATCATCTGGCCCTTTTTCAAAACCTAAAGGACCATCATCTAATACACAATCTGCTAATACGCCTTTGAAAGCGTATTCCTCATTGTCGGCCTTATTGGCCGACAAGCTTTGTTACTTGGAACTAAACATCTCCACTTGGCCGTGATTCAGCCTTGGCTATGATTCTTACTCTAAATTGCTCCACGAGTGCATTGTCTAGTGCTTCTCTGTCAACTATCTCATTTACTACTGTGATGGGCTTCACTTGTGGAGCATACAGCTTGAAATCTACATGCATATGTTGCAAGTAGCAAGGACTATCATCAGCGTCTATTATTTCCACTTTTCTTGTGCATTCCAAATGATCATTTTCTGATGAACAGTAGAAGGAATGGCTCCAACTGCATGAATTCAATCCCTTCCTAGCAGGACATTGTAACTTGACTTTGTTGGAATCACCACAAACAAGGTTGGTTAGTTACTGACCCCTCCTGGATGTTAATGATAGCTATTCCATCAGAAGCAGAAGTTTTGCCACTGAAGTCAGACACCACCATTTCTGTCGAAATGAGACAAGTTTCATTTTTGCCTAGCTTTTTGAACATAACACGAGGCATGATGCTAATAGATGCTCTATCGTTGACCAATACTCTGTCAGTTGGTCTACCTTCAAATACAGCTTTTATGTGAAGTGGTTGAAGGTGTGACTTTTCTTCTCTTAATGGTTGTTCAAAGCGTGCACAATTGTCAAAGATGGTGACATGGTTTTCTTCCCAATTCACCCAATCATCTGCAAGACCATCCAAATCTTCCTCATTTTCACCCAAAATAGGACACTCATAGTATCCTTTGAATTCTCCTGGCAAAATTGAGACATAGTTCACATACATCCTGGTGCTTTCTTTTTCTGCCTTTTCATCCTCATCTTGGTAACCAGGTTCTAACTTTAAGTATTCCTTGTCAATCAATCCATCCCCTGATCCTGCCTCCCCCATGGCCATGACAATATTGTCTAAATCAGCTTGACGTTGTCTTCAAAGACTTCATCATCAAGTCCTATGGGATCACCTGGATCATCAAGAGCTGTAATGACTTCATCGATTGACAAGTCTGTATTAACCTGACAACTAGCCATGAAGTCCATTTGGTCGAGTTCGGTATCAGTATCGTTGAGGATGATATTAAGAGTCTTGTCTGATGCAGTTTCCACACCCATCTTGTCTATTGGCACTTGAGCAGTTGAACTTTCTTGCTTCTTTGCCATTCTTTCACCAGCCACTAACCCAATGGGCCTTGGCTTCTTTAGTCAAATGTTACTAACTCCTCTTGCTGGAGACTTAGCCTGCTCAGCATTACCATAGCACCTTGCATCTCCTTTGACAACACGACTCTGCACCTTAGGCGTTACTTTATTATTGTCTGTATTTTTTACAATAATACTTTTCAATTTGTGGTCAACTGACAATGTACGACCTTGAGTCGACCGTGCTTGAGCCTCTTCCATCTTTTTCCTTTGAACCTGTCTTTGTCTTTGACGTCTTCGCTTCTGACTTCTAGACAAAGGTGACTGTCTAGTGGTCTTGGATAGATTTGAATTTCTCACTTTAACCTTGTCAACCACCTTGCCCCTTTTGTAGTCTTCATCCCAAAATGGTTGTTTGGATTTCACAGTACTCTTCTTGGCCTTATCTCTCATGTCAGATTTCCTGGCCATTGCAGAGTTATTGAGCCATTTATCAACATCAACATTAGCAGGAGGTTTTCTTGTGTTGGGCATTTGGCTTCTACCAGTTGACTCCTTGACAGGCTTAGGTGTCCATTCTCTCTAGTTCACTTTAGCATTGCTGCTTGATGCAGATATTGATAGGGAGAATGGTGTCTGTCGAACAACATCCTTGTACTTACCAGGAATCTTGCTGTTAACTCTTTTATGCTTTTGCCTTTGTCTTGCAGCCTTCTTAGCAGCCGCATCATCAAAGTGCACTTCACAGCATGGGCAAAGTTTGAGTTTCCCCCAAGGTCTTTTCTCCTTGCAAAAAAAGCAAAGGTTTCATCAGGCCTTGGGTAGATGTCGAATGGATCTTCAACATTTACTTCACATTTCTGACTTGTCCTGATGTTCACCATGCCAACATTGAAAGAAACTTGGCCTTCCAAATTTGTAACTCTTTGGCTAAAAGGGTCTGTGTCCACCTTCATGTCTGCTTTTGGCTTGTCGGCAAACTTTAGTCTACCGTTCTTCAGAGCTTTTTGAATTAAGTCCCTATTCAGAACTTGTTCAACAACTTGGTTGACATTTTGTTCCATTTGGTTTCCTATTATGTTCTGTTTAAGTGCAACTAAGCCTGGGTGAACTTGCCCTCCAGGTTCTTCATTTTTGTTCAGTATTTGAATATGACCATAATGCAAATTCTGTTGGCCTTGCTCCTGAACTTCATTGACTGGGCCTTGTTCTTCATTAGGCACTGCTCTTTGAATTACTGCCTAACCACCAAGATTGTGTGGTGCAGGTACTACCTGTGGCTCTCGCCTAACATCATTTTTAAGGGATGCAATGCCTAAAGCTTGGTTTAGCCTAGCCATTTGTACTGTCAGTGCATTGCAAGAATTATTGGTATTCACCATAAGTGGAGTTATCACTGCACCCATTTGCTGAGTGAGCATATTAACCATGTCATGATTACTGTCATTAATTTGTTGACGAACACCAGTAAGTGTATTTAATGACAAGCCATCACCACCACACAGTGGCGCGTTTCTTGGCATATTAGGGAAAATAGGATTTCCTAAGTTCAACCTGTCTTGACGAGTAGCAACAGTGGAACTTGTTCTTGCTACTCCTGTACCTTGGTTCACAAATTTCCCCCTAGGCCCTGCAAACCAAAGTTCGTCAAAGCCTAGTTTACCTGTCCCAAAGTGAATCCAAATGGCATGCCAAATTGATATTGGCTATTTGGAATAAAATTCCTTCCATTTGAATTTGTTGTACTACTAGGAGACGACATAGTAAAAGAGTACGACATGCTTGCATTCATGTGTGGTAAACCATTGGTTACATGTACTAATTCTTCTGACCGTGGAGGCGGTATTACACTTGCCTCTACAATCGTTGGGATAGGTGGCAGTATGTTGCTCCATACTCAGCCATAGTGACTGCCATGGCATTTGAAGCATTCCCTGCATCAGTGCTTGCCAATGGTGCATTCACATTGGCATTCGACACACCCTGATCTGCCACTGATGCATTAGTGTTAACCACACTTGCATTAGTAGCGTTATTGATATTTCTAACTATATTACGTCTTTTGGGTTGTTTAGGCGTATAAGTAGTACAAGACTTTCCACTCCTCAACTGTATAAAACCATATTTAACGAGTTACTCAAAACTTGTCCCACCAAGTGTGCCAATTTGTTTATTGGAATTTTTGGTTCGACGGGAAATTGTCTAACAAATCCAAAATAAAACAAATGATTTTTTTCAAACGATTGTAAATTCTACAGGTTACGTGGTAATCTCGTCAAATAAGCGGTATCACGTCTAAAATCAGTGATTCGTCAAGAAATCGACTTAGCCAATTGAGGCCAAGGATTTTGCTAGAATCACTGTGAGACTTAACTTAGCAGTAATGCCAAGGATTCTCGTTGAGTTGACAGTTACATAAATTGTGAAGGAAAACAGTTTCAATGGAAGTTTGAGAAATGGAAATGAGATGAAACACGAAATTGACAGTGAGAATGGAATGAACATAAAAGTGCTTTTTTATGTTTTTTTAGATGTTTGAAAGACTGGAAGTAAATGGAAAGCGAGTAAAATTTGACTGGAAGTAAATTGCATGAAAGTAAAATGAATTTTAAAAACAGGTGCAGGAAATGTAAAGTTTGCAGAATCTTAAAATGCAAAAAGTAAAAGAACATGAATGTAAAATGCAGTAATTTAAAGATTGCTGAAAAGTAAAGTTACAGAAAAGTAAGTGACTAGAATGTAAAAACGCATTGAATTGAAAGGGTGGAAGGAGTATTTGATCTCAATCTGCGAGTCTGTTGTGTGTAAGACGTTGAGAAATTAACCAAGTATCCAACCTCTTGTACATCGTTCGACACTCTATTTATAGAGATATGTGAAAATAACTGACTACCTATCTGCTTGACATGTGTCAGTGGTTATGCCTGCGTGTCTTGCAGTTACATCATACTAAATTTATTCGACATGTACTGACTTAGACAAATCTATCTACAACTAGCAAGGGCTAGGCCAGTCGTGACAAGTCTTCGCTGGCTTCGACAACGCACCAATCACCAAGGCATGTCAATTTGACCATATCTTAGCGCTTCACCAAAATTTCACCAAGTCCTTATGACTCAGTCATTCTAATAAATTAGTAGGTGCTTCGACTGGAACGAATTTACATTTCTAGTCGAAGCATGCCAATTTTAACTTTCAACTATGGCTTATAAACTTAGCCATTATTGCAAATGCTTGAAGTTTTTTACCAGATTCTCATATTTGTTCGACAGATCTTGATTTCTTCATAATCTGGCTTTGCCTTCAAGGACTTGATTTTTAACTGTTTCCCTTGCATCGCTTGACTATTCGACCATAGCATGCTTTTTGTCAATGTGACCTGTCTAAAACCAAAATATATTTTGGCACCCAACATGTCCAAAAAACTTAGTTTTGCCTAAATGTAGGACCCTTCGACTACGGGGAATTGTGATCCTTTTAATAATGCATGCTTTCATCATGCCTAGTGAGTCAAATTATACATGTATAAAAGTATTGTAAGTAGATTTTGATACTATTCACGAGTGTGAATACAATTCCCATCGCCCTTAATACAACGATGACCTAAAGGGATGGTATTCTCATTACTAGAAAAATCAGATTTAGAGAGGGGAGGAATCTGTCGGTAAATGCTGAAAAATCCGTCACAAACACTATTAGCAGTGGAATTTGTGACGGAGCTAAATTCGTAACTGGTTTTGGCGTCGCAAAAAATTTAGAGAAGGAAACATCAATCCGTCACAATTTGTGACGAATTCTGTCCCTCACAATCTCATATTATCCATCACTAAAAAGCAGGCACAAATCAGAACAAGAAATCGTATTTTCGTCGCTAATAGTGAAAGATTAAATCCCTCTCTATTAGTCAGGAATTTTGATCCGTCGCTATTTGTGAGGGATATATTCCCTCACAAATGGATAGGAAATTTTTTCGTCACTATATGTGAGGAATATGTTCTCTGGCTATTAGTGAGGGATATTTTATGTCGCTATTGGTGAGGGATTGTTAAAAAGAACCTTGTCTAATTTGTGAGGGACAAATTCCTTCTCTAATTAGAGATGAATTACCATTTTACTCCTTTTCTAATTAAAGAATTTATTTTTCAAATAAAATATCTACTACAAAATCTTTAAAAATAAATAATAGAAAGTTTTAAAATAACACCAAAACATAAACATAATCCATACAAATTAAAACATAATCCATAACACAACAATCCATACAAACCAAAACATAATCTATACAAACCATAAGTATTGTGAATTCATAAAAAACATCAACGATATAATGTTCATAAAACTAGTAGTTTACGATCCAATTCAAAAAAAGACACATCAAAGATCTGCATCAAAGTCATCATCGAGCGCTTCGTTGTTGATCATCTTCACAATATCGTGTCATATTATGCCAAAGAGCAGCTGCCTGTTATGGAAAAGGCATAACTTGAGTGTATCAAATAGCCACACACACACACACACAAAGTATGTAGTCCAAGCAACTCTATTCTGACTGAGACATACATGGAGACAACCAAATGAGCATGCACATTTTTACCCATGCATCATAGAAAACACATAAAAAATGTCAAGGAGAATAGTTGTTAATGGTCCAGTGGGGCACAACATAAAAAGCCACAGGTCCTTTAACAAAACATTCCTCCATAAAATAAAATAAGACTTCGTTTCCCCTTTCATGACAAGTGGAACTCGTCAATCAGTTAAAACTATAATGAGAGTCGATTATCTATCATCATTCGGTTCACGTAGTAATAAAGTTCCAGGGAATCACGAAAAAATTATATGCACTGTAGTTACAGGAGCAGATTTCTAGAGCAAAGCCTACGAAATCTCAAAAAAAAAAGAGAAAAAGAGTTACCTGATTGATCCGAGAGAGAGAGAGAGGGTTCTCAATCCTTTTTCTTACTGCAACCCTTAGGGGGAGAACAACAAGCAGGGGAAGAAGAGGAGAATGTGTGGTCTTTGTTTAACTTATCATAAGAAAGTACTTCACATGAGAATAGAGAGAATAGGTCAGTGGAATGAGATCTAAAGTTAAAGTAAGAAGAGAAGCATTTGTTAGATAACTTGGTGCCGCTTCGGACGATGAGGGCGTCAAAGTCGCGGGTGACCATCAACAGCTTGAGGACCGCTTCGCCAGCTTGAGGACTGCTTATACCTCCTCTGTCTTTCTCACTCTAAGATCTCTTCTCCCTCTTCATGCCTTTAGATCTCGCTCTTACCCCTCACGAACCAGGTGAAGAACGAAACTGTTGGAGAGAGGAGAACTGTAGTCGTACGCAGGTGCTGTGAAAGAGGAGTCCGATGGAAGAGTCGCGATGGCAGTGCGACGGCCGAGGTTGGGGTGCTTCTTTTGGCTGCGACGACTAGGTGCTTCTTTTGAAATTAAGTTTCCCTGGTACCTTGTTTTCTGTCACTATATTTGTCGCTATTAGTGAGGGATACACATCCCTCTCTAAAATCGTTTTTTCTAGTAGTGTCTACGGGTAATGAAAAAGGTGTATCTAGATGACCTAATCCTTTCCTCATATAGATGGCTCCTAGTCCTCATGGTATTTTGCATCACAGGTGATCCAGGCCTACCCAGACTGTTAGAGCATATCAAAAAATATATTCGCCTATGATTGTGTGGTCTTTTGGGCGTATGACGTAGTGACACAGTACCCTATAGCCTAGGCGGGAATCTAGGACTGTTACTGCTATAAGTCAGGTGTGCGCTTTGTAAGGCCTTTAAGTACTCGATAAACCTACAATATCTTAACCAGCAATACCTCGTGATGTTCGGTCAGCACCAAGGTGTCTTGTTGACCGATCGACATTGAACATTGGCATTTGACATTTTGTTATAGTATTGTCTATTGGGAAAAACCCAAGTTCTACATAAACTAAAGGTAAGACCTCAAAAGAGTTTATAGGTAAAGAGCACCCCTCACTTTAGAAGTCGGTTTTGTATGGATGGGTTAGGCCCAAAATCATAATATTTAGGCCCAAAATACTAATACGATATCAGAGTCTATCCTAGATCTATTGGGCCATCCACTGCATTATACACGCACCAAATCCAATACTGCTGAGCATGAGGGGATATATTGGGAAAAACTGAAGTCTCATATAGACTAGAGGTAAGGTCTCAAAATAGTTTAAAAATAAAAGGCACCCCTCACCTTACAAGCCGATTGTGTAAAGATGAGTTAGACCCAAAATCTCAATATCATCCGACCATGTCTCTATGTTTTTCTGTGTATGACCGGCCGACCTGGCACGATACAGATACCAAAAGTGTGTTTGGTTTCATGATAAAGAGTATAACAAATCTTAGTTTCCGTCAAACATGATTTTAGTAAAAATTTAGTGAATGGGATATTTTTCCTAGTTGCTTTTAGCATCACACACTAGTTGAGAAAGCAAAACGGGGATAACTTGAAATGGATGCAGCCAGCAGAAGTGTATTTATTACTTAACATGTACAACCAAGACCTGAAGACCTTGTTCTGTAAGTTTGTTCTGTTGCTCTGTTCGCTTTTAGAGAAAGTTTAACAAAAAAGCCTTAAATTCCTATTCAATATGAGATCGTATCTGTACTTTTGTTTATTCAATTTATTGAAACAATTTGATTACGGCATTGAGCGACATGTATGTAGTTAATAATAGCAATATGTAGATTAAAGCTACAAAGATCACTGCAGACCACAAAGCTAAAGCTGATGTATATACTATATCTTCCAACAACCAATAGAAAAGATTAATTAAGAGAAGAAATTGAGACTATTTAAGAATGTGGAAGCACTTTAAAACACTGAAATGCACCCAATATAATCAATGTAAAAGCTAAGCTCTAAAAGGAACCAGAGAAAGAGCTTTAACATTGTGCTACCCTGCTATATGCCTCCCTTTTCCGTTCACAATCACTTAATCAGTAAGGAGAGTGTCAAAGGATTGTGACAAAGCAGTGTGATCATAATCTCATCAAGAATGAGTTCCTTTAGAGCTGGCTTGGGAAGATAGTGTTTGGTTTAATAACGCAAAATTCTAAAGAAAGTAGCTTTTGGACTCAACCACTGTTCACTGCCCACGCAAGGGAATCTGCTTTTTACGTCTTCCCATTGTTAATTTAAAAAAGTGGTAACAATCAGCGAAGCTCGCTTTTTTTGTGTGTACGTGGGCCAATGTTTCAGCTTAGGGGCTTGTTTGTCCGCGTAGATAAAAATATAAAAACCCCATGATCATGAATCAGCATATCACCTGGAAGTTACTAACTACTATTGGTGTTTGAGTACGACAAGCATAGAAGATGAAAGGTTTTTTTTTTCCCCCTTCCAAAACATTTCCTGGCCAGAGTCAGGACTAATATCTAGGTATTAAGATTCATTTAAAGGATGATCAACTTTTTCCAACAAAAATGATCTTTTATATATATGAGTTTAGGGTTGAGTCGTGCTTAAGGATCTGATTATCTTCCATCTATGAAGCTCATATACGTAGTACGATGCAGATACGATACGATATGGATATGGGGATATGAATTTTTTTTGAAATTCAGGATACTACACAGGCCGGACACGTTAGCAAAATTTTATAAAAAAAACTTATAGAGATGCATAATACTTATAAAGAAAGAGACATTAATCATTACGCATTAATTTATAAATATGACAATCACAATTACAAAAGCATCTTTAGTAGAACTTAACAAGAGTCGGATATGTACAGTAGTCAACAATTCAAAAACATCTTTACTAAATTTGTGACCAATGCTAACTGATTCAGTCTTTTCTCTCTCATTAGAATCATCCATAAAAAACATAGCTTCTAAAGGAACTTGGGATACGTATTGAGAAGTATTCGAAGAGTATCTAAGCAGTATTCATAAAAAAATTAAAAAATAAATAAAAATAACGACACAACATATTTTTTCCCCTTTTCTGGAGTATTGGGATTCATAGTCTACCATTCGTACCACACTATGTAGGTACATAGTGTAGGTTCATTGATTATGGTCTCATTATTTAAACACCAATTTGAAACATCTGAATTCGTCAACTTTTTAAATAATTAACGTAGTTCACACACGTTATTAATGAAATGTTGGATTTGATTAATGGATATATCAGGTGTCGCAACTCATTAATCATTTACTGAACTTCATTAACCATGAATTTCAGCGTGATAAACCGCAATTTTCAGGTAATAGTCGTGGTTAATAACATTTAAATTTGTGGTTAATAAAGTTTAGTTGATGGTTAATGAGTTGTGACACATGATATAATCATCAACCAAATCAAACACTTGATTAACCATGTGTGTGAACTGCGTTAATCATACAAAAAATTATCGAATTTAGGTGTCCCAAATTAGTGTTATAACAACATTTCTCATTCCCTATGCTTGATTTTACTGTAAGAATAAGTTAAAGTTTACAATGATTTGGTTGGTAAAGAAGTGAAATCAAATGAATGATCACATTTGACCATGGTAATAAATTAATAATTGATGGACGAAAGTCTTTGCTAGAGGGGACAAACAGAAAAGCCATCTTGCCATGGCCAATTTGCATCCTTTCACTCAATTGGAATTTGGAAGCGACTGTGTGCGCCACCGTGGTGGTAGTAGATTATACTGTTACTTTTCAATGACAACAATACCCTTCAGGATCTAAAAAATGACTGGATCAGATTACAGAATCCAACAACAACCTTATCCTCCAAATGTTCCAAATCGCCGTGTCTTCTAAATTTTCAGGCCCCAAAAACAAGTAAAAAGAAAAAAGAAAAGAGAGAGAAGAAAAAAAAAAAAATAAGACATGGCAACAAATTTTCTCTCAACAGCAAACCCCTTCCATCTAGTATCTTCATCACCATCTATGTCATTAGCAACACCAACACATGTTGTTTACCACCCCATCAAATGCAATGTGAAAAGGCAATTAACTCTTTGCAAAGTAGTTAATCAGCCATCACTAACCAAAAGAGGCATATCCATCAGTTTTCTCACAAGCTTTGTACTTTCATTGGCTGGTAAGGGAAACTTTGATGCTAATGCGGCAATACTTGAAGCAGATGAAGATGACGAGCTCATGGAAAAAATAAAGAAGGATAGAAAGAAGAGAATTGAGAGACAAGGTGTGATCAGTTCCTCCACCGAAGAAACAGGTCTGATCCTGCAACAATGACATTTTGCTTTTTTCCTAAATTATTATTGGGTGAATGTGGAATGTACTCTTTACATCTTTATCTAAAGATGACCATTAAAGTACATTATTGATTTGTCCTATTATGTGTTTCCCCAAAATATGAAATTCATTTTCATGCGTGCTTCTTTCCTTAAATTGAATGACTTTGTAGTTTATTTACACTGAAATACAAATAAATTGCTAGTTGGGTTGATAAATTTGAGGGTCTACAGAGGCTAGCAGTAAGCAATTGAGCCCAATTCTTGAGGGCTTTGAATGAATAGAAATTTCTCATTAAGTGCAAAGCTTGGCTTCTTGGTCTTTTGTATTTTTGTCAGATATTGTATAAGTTTAATTTTAATGCAATATTAGCGGAATACATTTTACACTGTCATCTAATTTTGTATTGATATATCATCTGTTAATTATATGAGGTGCTAGTGTGCTGCACTTACATTACATGACAACAACTCATCAGATGCATGTGTATAACTTTTTTGCATGAACACTGCTCAAAGTAAATTCATATTGTATTCAGTTATCTGTTTCTTTCACATATTCTCAGATATTAATTGAACCGCTGGTTTCACGGGAAAGGAACAGTTTTTTAATCTATCCATTCTATTGTCTATTTAAAAAAGTTAACTATAATAATAATAACACGTGGTGAAAGCTCGTTCACCCGCCCAAACTTTCTGGCCTTTTTTTTTTCCTTCTCGGATGTGTTGTGCACCCGTGAATCATGAATATCTCTGGCTAGTTAGATTTATAAACTTCAACACATACAGAAGCTAGCTGTTTCAGATTATAGCACCCATTTCTTATGGATCTCAAATGAACAATAATTCCATGCAGCTGAACTGATATGTTTCTTGTGTTGATTGTAATGGGAATAAATTTTTCTAACAAAATAATTGGAACAAAACATTACATTTCATAAGCAAGTTCTTTGCTCTCGGCATCTTTAAGGCTTGTAACTGAGTTCTCAAATTCAGCACGGACATTTTTTTTTATTTTTTTATTTTTTTGGTTGTACTAAAGAGTCAAAAATATTTGCAGGGTATCTTCAGGACCTGGTGTACAAACTCAGTGAAGTTGGTCAAGCAATTGAAAACAATGATCTAACTACAGCTGGTTCTGTCTTAGGGAGAGGCACGGATACTGATTGGGTCCAAAAAGCCAACATAGCTTTGAATAAGGTAAATTTGGTTTCTTAAATGATGCATTCATTATGAACATTGTTGTTATGAAATCTTTCGTCACAAAAGTTGGACCCTTAAAAAAAGTTGCCTGTTATTAGTTACCAATGATAACATCAGTCATCTAATTTCTTAATCAATAATAACTTAATTTGCATTAAATTTTAACCTTGATATCTAAATGCTCATATAGTTGCATTAGATTCTGAATTTCAGAATGGAAGGAAACTGGTGCCTTTATTATCAATTTCAAGAAGTAAATTCAAATCCATAACCTATGCCTGAGATACAATGGACATGGAAACACACTCTTTAATCTCCATTTAAAAGTTTGAACATTTTGGTTGATGGATTTTGGAGGAAAAAAAACTATCTATTTATTTTAGTCTTTCTTTTTCTGCTTCTTAATTAGACATCTCAGTGTTTCTGGGTAACCTTTTAACAGCTGAGTTCCAGCCCTGAAGAAAAGTCTGAGGTGGACACATTCAATTCTTCACTTGCTTCATTAATTTCATCAGGTGTGTTGCATTCAATTACTAGGAATTAAAGTTTGATAATAAATAGTCTTTTAGCCTAAAGTTCAAATAAGGCACCATGTAAATAGACTCTCCTCATAAAGCCTTTATATGTGTTTTGGGTATACAAAACTGTGCAAGCAAATTCCTAACATAATTCTATGTCTGGGAAAATAGAAATGTAAAGTCTTCTTCAAAGTGGAGCCTCTAAGATTTCTTTAAGCACACATTAACTCTTAATCCTGGTTTTTTGGCAGTTGCGCGGAATGATGTTGAGTCCTCCAAAGTTGCCTTTGTGTTTTCCGCCGCTGCATTTGAGAAGTGGACCTCCATGACGGGGCTGGTTGGTCAACTTAAAGGGCTTTGAACTTTGAGTGAAGCTACAAGACATTTTTATTTCATCTTAAATATAGAGAATTCCATTAACTATCCCTTCTGGGTCCCCAAATTGGTGTCTTGGAGAAATCCCATCACAGCTTCATCTAGCACCACTAGGAAAGACCAACAAGCTCATCTTTAACGGCTCAGGAAGTTTGAGCTTGGATGTGAATTGCCTCACACAGAATTGCAATTTTAATTTTAATGTCATTGAGAATTTGACTTGATGTATTATTGTTGTTCACCGAACAGTGCAAATAGAAGGACTTTCAATTTGTTAAAGGATAATTAACTTCAACCGTGTCACTACCCTAACTTCGGCCATTAAAAGGGTCACGGCAAAGGCAAATTAGGCAATAGCCATATTCAAGGCTAATGGTTATTATTGTTGTTGTTGTTGTCCTATATTTTATGGTAATGAATTGATTGAAATGGACAGAGGTTTAATTCTGAAAAAATGGGAAGAGAAACCTGAGATAATAGCTGGGGTAAACGGATATTTAGGATTACGGTCTTACAAGATTACAGGTCCATATCACATTACAAGTATCTTACAACACAATGTTACGAAAGGAACTAGGAGCTACATGTCTCTCCAATACATGGATGGTACATTATAGGGCTACTCTATGATTGTCTATAGTCATTTCAATGAACAATCAGAAAAATATCATTAACAACAAAAACTACAGTCATCCTCGGACAGATCTAAAGGCGTCAGAATGACAGAAGAGAGAAGCCAAGGTTTTATTCTATTCCTTATTCAGGAGCTTTGACCTCTCACCACTTCAGCTTCCATTCACGGTCAACCCTGATTCAGCCTTGTTCATATCATGAACCTTGTAATTTTCTTCGCCATGCACTTTTGTTCCTTCTTTTTCCTTGGCTTCTCCTTCAGACTCGTGAGTGCCTCTGTTGTGTTCCTCTTTATTCTCTTCTTCCACTTCAGCATTTTTCTCAGCAGCAGGGGCAGCTTCTGGTTTCTCTGACTCCCCAGACCCACCATCTTCCTTTGTTTCCTCCAGTGGTTGTCCAATCTTTTCCTCATCTTTATTCTGAACAACTTCAGACCCCTCAGCTCCTTTGTCATCAGTTTTCTCTTTAGAGGCTTGTAAATCTCCATCAGCAGTGTTGCATTTCCCCTCATCATTAGGTACATCAGTATTTTCTTCAGGATGAGTGGACTCTTTGACATCTGCATCCCCTGCTGCCTTCTCATCCTGATTTTCACCAACAACTTTCTTTTCCTGCTCTAAATCTTTATCATCCTTAGTTTCATCAGCTTCTTGCATTTCCACATCTCTTGTCTCCTCTTTTTCTTTCTCGGAAGTTTCTTCCTTTGAAGCTGATGATTGTTTGCCACGTTTCTTAGGGGGCTCACTTTCTGGTGGAGGAGCTGCTTTGGCCTTCTCGCTAATTCTTGATGATCTTCTTGGAGTCTCACCAGTGCCCCAATCAAATTCTGATATGGCTGGGCCACCAGGGTTTGCTTTCAAATACTTCTCCAGCTGCTTCTTGGTCTTGATCTCCTCTCCTGTTGGTGCAGTGAACACAATCTCATTTTTCTTCGGAGTTCCAGACTTCTTTGGAAAGAACTGCAAAGGAAATAAAATTTATGAATAATCACATGCAAAAACATGCAACAAAACAACTGTAACACATACAAGATCATGTTTTAAGTTAATGACTTCAACAAGTAGTCCCTAATGTGAAAAATGAAGCTCTCTTCCCTACTTTCACATCACCATACATTATAGTGTTGTCTTTGGTTCTCATGCAGTTAAATGCTAAACCAAGATTTATGATTTTAACATTATATTAAACCCTTGAGAAAACTTGATTAAAAATGTTTCTTGCTCTTTCTTTTTTTTTTTTTTCAAAAATGTTTTTTTTTTTTTACAGTTTAAAGCATTTATGTGCCTAGTTAACATCATAGGCTGTTATAAGCTAGCAGTTTTACTGTTAAACATCAGGAAAAGAGTAGCATGGCACCAAATTAACCTTGTTCAGTCAGAAGGCTTTTCTTTCCCTCTTTAAATCTTCCATTCAGGCTATACCTGGGAAAGGTGAAAGTCCGTGGAATGGTGTGGAAGTGACAAAAATGTGAGGACTGAGGACAAGTATCCATGGCTCATACTGTGACCAAGAAACACCAAAATGCACACACATATGGACTGTATATAAACCATTTCCCATCCAAAACTGCAGTAACAGAAAATAAATAGACAACATCATGCAGTATGAGGACCAACTGTCTGTCTCCGGAAATGAAGTAAATAATACTGCCCATCCAAAGCCTACATAGACGTCCTTCTAGTTTTGTATTACACAAAACCCCAGAGGGTGTGTGTCTAGAAAAAAGAGTCAGTCAGTATGGAGCTTGAGCTCTCAAGATCACCTCACGTCCGTTATGACCAACCCTAGATATATGCAGTAAATTATTATATAAAATCATATATAATATGTGCGCACATTCCTAGGATGATGTAATGGACAGAAAGCAAAGCAAGACAGCTCAAACTCCCCATAGACGCACCTTAAAAAAATTAGAGTGGTCACGTTTGGCTAAAATATTTTTCATTGGTGATTGCACAAGTTTTGTAAAAATCAGGGCAAATCAATGCAATTTACTTCAAGAAATATGAAAAAGGCTGTTACATGGTGGGTTTGTCCTGTGCATAATATGATGGGGGAAAAGGAAATAAAAGACCTATTGTTAATTTCCACAAATGTTAAAAAATATTAGAATAAATGGTTACAAATATGACATTGACAATATTATGATCGTTATTACATGGTAAGAAACATTACGTCAATAATGATGAAGGCAATAACATCTTAATTGTCGTTTTTTGTGTATTAAAGATGTATGCAGACTTAAATAAACGTGACAACTCAGCAAGAAGAAAGTAATAAAATACGAATATGAAAACTACAATGAATGTAAATAAAGTAATTTTTTCCCCACATTATCACCAATCGTATAGTATATAACAGGAATTTCTACTCATTCAAAGTTAACCAGCAATGGAAACATAAAATGTTGTGTAAAATGCCAGCCATGATTGTAGCATCTTATGAATAAGAGAAGGTGTTTATCATACATCATAAGATTTATCTAATTAAATTGAATTAAGCGGTACACATAATCCCCGGGAGGCATAAAGTTCAAACACGTTCTGATTAAGCTGATTTCTCTGTAAATAGTACATTGATACAGAAATCGAATTATTTGCATCAAGTCACATGGCTCCTTTTCTTACCAAGTTACCACACACTTTGGAATGTCAGTGATGCGAAAATGGGTGCCTTGAGTATGTGGAAGGAAACTTACAAAGATACACTCAAAAGTGCATGCAAAGATGTTGTGAGCATGAAGGAATTAATAGACGTTTAGGAGCAAATATTTAACGTTGGATTAAAGAAGGAAAAGGGCTTACACATGCAATTATTCATTCCAAATAAGGATTGCATTTGATTGGCCGAAGATTTCAACAAAAATATTACTGATCTTTGATCCTTGCACTCAAAAGAATTAATGACGTGTTCTCTCACTTGATGCATCACCTCAAGAGCTCCTTGCCTACAAATTGAAGATTCCTTGGGCAAATTTGTTTCCTATTTTAGTGTTTTATTTTAGGTAAAATAATTGCAAGGCATAATTGTCATTTATTTGTTTTCTTTAAAATTATGATTTAAATTACAATTTATTAGGAATTATTTTTCAGATTTGATTTAATATTTATTATTTCAAATCTGAAAATTAATATTAGGTGTTATTTTAACTTATTAGGGTCTATTGAGTCAAATGAGACTAGGACTCTATATATTGTAATTCTCTATTCAGAAATAGGAAGTTGAATTTGAATTGAGTAAAATAGAGAGGATTCTATTTGGTTCTTGTAAGCCGTTTCGAGCTTATCAGTTTTCACCGTGGCACTCAATTTCAAGCTTTTCGGCGTGCCGTAGCGCTCATTCCTGACTTATCAACCGGAACCTCCGTGGCCGTCCTCGTGACTTATCAATCGGATTTCTCATCCCGATTGTGACGTCTTCACCACATCCACGACTCCCGATTTAGTCACCGACGGCTCCGAGGATCGTATCAGTCAGGGCACAGCTATTCACCAGATCAAATAAGTACCAAGTTGTAACTTACAACTTAAGTCTGGGACACGACAGCATTAAAGAGATTGTGTCAACAATCACCCTGATATATTGGCTCCCACTGACTTGTACATGGGCATACTTTACGTGACTGGGTTCAAATATACCATGTGTCTCATGCTCTGGTCAGTGTTGGATTTGATAACTAACGCTAAGCCTGGTATCCAACTTCCCCAGATTAATATCTAATAATAGCATGAAGCACCATAAAACATTTTCAGTCTAACGAACTGTGGTGTTCTAAAAAATACTTGAGTCAGTAGGGATAATCTGTTGAATGATTTGACACACTAATATTATTTTGAGATTGGTGCTAAACGAAAAATCTGATAATTGGATCACTGTCGTAGAGCTAGCTGAACACCTTAAAAACTAAACAGAAAGAATTTACAATTTAGAACAGATAAACAACAAACTGTGTTGCATCTCAAACATGAAAATATTAAAGATATGTTTAGAATTTCAGTGGCTTTTCATTATACAACATTTTTGGGTCAAGAAGGTGTTTTGTTAAGAACTTGCAAGTGATTCTCATACAAGAATAAAACTATTCATGTTTCCCCAAGAATGGCTACTTGTAAAAGATATGTTGGCAAATGTAGAATGATAACATAACATTACCCACAATCCCGGAGTTCAACCTCATCTACTATAACACAGCACAGCATCAATATTTCTAATCTAACCAATTATGCAATTATGCAATGTGTTAAAAAAATACTACGACAAAAATGATCTGTTGAATTATTTAATGCCTTGTAATGTTTTTTTAGAGCAGTGGAAAAAAGAAAAACAGATAATAAGCTCACTATGATAGGGTAGAAGAACATCATAAAAGCATTAAGACAAGATTCCAGGGATGAGAAATTTTGTTGGAGCCAAACATGAAATGACATAATATATCTTTCTGATTCTGCCACTTTCTCAACTCTTTAGGGGAAGAGGGATTGTTATGCAGTGGCAACCGATTCTGATACAAGAATACAATTATCATGATCACCCAAGAATGAATATTTATAAAAAGGTTTCTAGGAATACGAAGAATGATGTCCTTAGTCACAAATAATTCAACTTAACCCATGTTTCCCCGTCATTTTGAAAACAAATACCATACGCCCATTTATCATTGTAAATAGGAGGTTATTTGGCAATTTCCGCACATATTAGAATTATACCTAGCACAAACAAATAAACAAAACAAGACAACAACACAAGAAATCATTATTATCCCGTGGTAAAACCTAAAGCCGTTAAATAAATGCACAAAAGTCATACTTCAAGGAGTTTCCATGGCAAGCGCAAAATGAAATAAATGATACTACAAGCACTTAGATCAGGAATAATCAAGTCGAATTGCACAGTACCCATTTTGCCAAATTTAAAAATAAAAATAAAAATACAAAACCAAAGTAAGAAATTTCCAGAAAGTACGCCACAAGATACTTATGCAAAATTTCCATACACAAAATTGCAGTCCTATAAGGGAAGCAAACTTCTTCAGTCAAAATTATTAGTTAGAAAGAAGGAAAATTTCTTGTAACCCTGAAATACCCTCAGTGCAGGCATACAGCAAGTTTGAATGCAGCAACACTTCCAAACAGTGATAGAATTTGTAAGCAGCAGTCCCATACAAAACTTTAAAAATACTGTCAAATGAAAATACATCGCATGGGACCCAGTAAGAATCCGTCAAAATACATTTTCTTTACACGGAAATTCAGGAAACCTCTAGAAAACCCTAGCAGTCGACTCAACACCCAGCAGCAAGATAATTTTCCAAATTCAGAGGACAACGAGCCTAAATCTTTGATGTGAATTTCCAAATACACGCATTCAGCAGGTCAAAAATCAAGAAAATAAGCAAATGCGAAAAAACAAAAAACCAAATCCCTAGGTGGGAAAACCATTAGCACAGCATCTTACAAACGCAAATCGCGAAAATTAACGAAACCCACATGAAAAATCAAGAAGAAACAAGCAATTACGATAACACGGTATGCAAATTGCCCTAAAATTGAAGAGTCAAAGAAGTGCGAAAAAGAAGGAATCAGAACTTAGACCTTCTTCTTCCAACCAGGTGGAGCAGGGAGCTCCATCGACACAGCTTCTTCCCCTGCACCTGCACCTACAGCAGCAGCACCACCCTCCTTTTCCACTGAGCTCGCCATTTGCACCTGCCAATTTCCCCAAAAAAAAAATCACAAAACTGAACAGAGAAAGACAATACCAGAAATTTAAATAATAATAATATTTTTTTTCTAATTTTCTAAATATAATGATAAATTCATAAATTATTGAAGAAAAAGATGAAACAGGAGGGGGGAACAGAGAAAAATACTTTAGGTTTTTTGTTTTGTTTTGATTTTCCCTGCGTTCGAGTGCAATTGGGTGTTGTGTGTGTGTGTGTGTTAAAGGGTAAGGTGGAGAAAGAAGAAGAGAGAAACAAATAAATTTATTTATATTTAATTCAAATTAAGCACGGAAGAGACACGTTGTAGAATCGCACGAAAATATGCTGCTCTGAAACCTTCTTACTTGATTTTTTGTGTTGGGCACTTCCGTCCGTCACAGACACTCTCTTCTACTGCCACCTGTCCCTCAAACCTGCCTTTTAATCTTCCACACGCGTCCCGTTCGTCTGTCCCATATGCTTCAGGTTTTTTTTTTTGTAATTCTTAATTACTCCTTTGCTATAATTATTAGAAACGGTGACAATATCTATTCTTCTTACACATGTTTATGTTTATACGGGAAAAAAAAACAAAAATGTGAAATTGTTGAATTGGGGTTCTTTTGTCGTCTTAGGACCAACATGATATTCAAATTATCCATTTGACGAAAACTGCGGATTGATATTTTATTTTAGGGCTAAACTTAGGTGATATGCTTTAGGTACTCAAAAACAGTTAGTTATTTATGTAAAAATGTATAATGTGACAGTTTTAAAATGCATCTTTTAAACAGTATTTGACAATTTTTTGTGTATTTTAAAAAAGAACAATAAAACATGACATATATAACTGTTTTTAAGTTTTATCCTAATTTTATCCCCAACTTTCACGAGGCAGGCAGCGTTTCCTTGATCGCAAAAAACAATAAACAAATGTTAGATCTTTTTCTATAACAAGCAAATCTTAGGTGTTTCTTAACAAACAAACGTTAGGTCTAATTAAACGAAAACCTTATCTATACATCTTAAGCAACTTCTTTTATAAATCTACGCAGGTGGTTGTCTTTTCACAATTTAAGCAATTTTTTTTTGATAATGAATTTAAGCAATTTTTTTAAGCCATGAAATCTAACATGCGGTTATCAGATATAAGTCTCGTAATAATACTAGATAAATAAAGAATTATAATTTGTTTTCACCAAGAAAAAGAATTATAATTTATCAAAAAAAAAAATTTATAATTTGCTAATTATTATATAATGTTATTCACCTACGAAGTTAACAAAAAAAAATAATACCTACCACCTTAAAACCCTTGCTAATAGTCCCACGGTAACTAACCATATTCTTGTAGTGTCATGGGCTTAAATAACAGTCGATACTTTTACTATGGGTATTCACATATAAGGTAACAAAGTCACCTCTACTCTACTTTATTTGAATAATAGCATCATAAGGAGTACTCAACGACTAGCTTCAAGGTGACTAAACTTCCTAAGAAGTTTCTCAATATAACATTTCAGTGAAAGCATTTTACTATCACTCTTCCTTATGACTTTAATACTCAAAATTGCGCTTGCTTAACTCATGCATGATACACTTGAGAGATACCATGAACTCTGGTGTTGTATTTAGTGGATTTCCATTGTATTTGATTGATACAATGATGTTTATTGGATTTCATTTATATGAGAATAAATCTATAAGTGGATTTATTTTTACCCTTTCTAAGGATGTTGTCGCTTGGAAGTCTTCCAAGCAGACATGTATAACATATCTTTCAAGTGGATTTAGTTCTTCCCTATGTGGGGGTGTTGTCGTTTGGAAGTCGTCCAAGCAGGCTTGTATAGCTCGATCTAATATGGAGAGGTTGAGTTTGTAACTCCTGACTTGGCAAGATATGAGATTGGCTGAGTAAGAAATCTCTTAGCCAATATTCTTTGATGGAAGAAAATTGTGTCTTACTTATTATTACATGGTAATTGTCTAGCGGCAAAAGTGAGAGAAAATAGTCAAGTTTATAATTGAGATATATGCGCATATATATGTCATAATTGTGTAGAGCAATTGTTGTGAGACCAGAAATGAATCTAGAGGATCCTTTGATAAACCACTAAGCAAAAAGCTGGTGAGTAATACATCGAGGGGGATGTGACCTTTGTTATGCCTGATACAAAAATTGAAAGTGATGGTAACCCAACATAGCTTGTGAAAATTCACATGTCTATGTTCATATGGGTAAAAACAAGTCACTTGTCAATTTGATGAGACACTATCCATTTTTCTGATAGTTTATCCATATGGTGTAGGATAGTGCAGTACTACAGCATTGGAGGTTGAGTATATACTCTTAATGAATCTATAGCTCACGAATGAGTGGTGTGCTTGACTACGGTGTACACTTGATAGATTCACCTATATGCACTACAAGAAATCGCGGGATTACCGACGGCCAAAAGCCGTCGGTAATCCACAAATGCCGTCGGTAATCCAAAAATTCCGACGGATTACCGACGGGCTGATATCCTTCAGTAAAACGCGTGTCGCAAATGCGTATCGACAGCTTTGCCCCGTCGGTATAATCGTTCGGTAATTTCCGACGGCTTTAACCCGTCGGTATAATCGTTCGGTAAGTTCCGACGGCTTTGGCCCGTCGGTATAATCGTTCGGTATGTTCCGACGGCTTTAACCCGTCGGTAATGCCGAGTCTACAACAATTGACATTTCCGACGGCCATGACCGTCGGTAAAGCCGAACTTTAATTTTTTTTTTTTGAATTGAAAATTGTTTAAATTTTTATTAAAAAAATTATTTAATTTTTTAAATTATTTAATTTTAATTTCTGTAATCAATTTAATTTATTTATCCATTTAATTAACGATTACTAGTTATTACATTTAATTATTAATTTATTCCTGTATTTAAAAATGCGATGCGATAACGTAAACTATAAAACAAATTAAAAAAAAGAAACGTAACAAATAAATAAAAAAATTCGACGAACAAAGCAGTAATAAAAAAGATATCCGGAAATATAAAAAAATATCGATACAAACATAACTAATAGTCCTGATAGTCCTGATCATGATCACCATCTGCATCATCGACATGATCACCAGTACAATGAGGCGGAGGCGGTGGAGGCTAAAAATAGTAAATGATATAATCAACTAATAGTAAATTTGGCAATCTTTGCAAGTAGAAGCTAAAAATATAGTAGCTTGGTGAAATGCCATAGAGTTTCTTAATAAAGGCCATAATACATTGCCTTCTTATAAGGCCCCATAGATGTCCACATCATCACTTAACAACATACGACAGCACGATAAGAGTTATATAAGTATTAATATTTTTGTAGGCCCCAGGTGAGCATCTATAATCAAATTATGCATATAGCAGCAGTGGATGTGGCATATCTGTTATTCACGCCTGGTAGCAATTCATCAATGGCTGGCAATAATCCCTATAGCAGAATCATAATCAACAGATGCATAAAAAACAGTAGCAGTGGCAAACTTCTAGATGCAGAAATCAACAGATGCAAAAAAAACAGATGCAGCAGATGCAGAAACAACAGATGCAAAAACAGCAGATGCAGCAGAAGCAAAAACAGCAGATGCAGAAACAGTAGAAGAGAAGTACCATGTGTTTCATAAACAAAATGTATAGTAGGAAAATTGCTTAAGAAAAAGGAGAATTTTAATTTATTTAAAAAATATAAATAGGGTAATGGCAATCCGATTTTAGATGGTAAATTGCTCCTGCTTACCAGTTTTTTTGAATCTTCAAACATAATGTTTTAGGAAAGTTTTATTTATTGTTAATGTAATGAATGCGGAAATATGAAGAATATTTTAAGATGAAAGTGTATCTAGATGGAAAAATGGTTCGTATTGCTTTTAGTTTTGAATGTTCTTAAAATGGTTTAGGAAAGGTTTTATTTTTTTTTCTTTTGGTTACAGGTTTTATTTTTTTATTTTTTTTACTCGTAATGAATTTTGGTAATAATGATCTTTAACACTTTTTTTCCAAACACGTTTTTCCTTTCTGAATTTAAATTAAGTTAAATCAGGGATTTAATTGATTCACACTAATTTGCAAGCATATGTCTTTGTTTTGCAGGGATAAGAAGATTAGAGCAATTGTAACGTGTTTTTAGATGGTATGTTGACCGCATTAACAGGTTGTAGCTTGTATTTTCAATCAAGATGGTTTAAGAAAGTTTTCTGAAAACGAATCAATAAAATTTATGACGAAATTAATCACAGAGGCAACCATAATAGAGCTTGAAAATGAATCAATAGAATATAAAGGGAAACTTGTACCAAAAGGAAGTATAAAGGGAAACTATTTTATTACCATTGTATAAATCTATTAAGGAGAATTATGCAGCTATTAATTGACCACAAAAAAGTTAATGAAAATTAAACGCTTATTTTGAATTGGAGGTGTGTTCGATTTTTTTTTTCTTTTGGTAAAATGTTTGTCCGAGTTTTTAACAGGCAGGTTTTTAATCAATTGTCAGCCTAATTTTTGCTAATTGGATATGCATTTAATTGTGAGCATTGAATTGGTAGCATTATCATTATTTCAATTCAAATTTTCAAATTTAATAATCATTATTTTAGTAACCGATGCCATTTTTTATTTTTGCTACAATCAGAAGATTTTAACGTATTGCTACTGATTCATTTTCAAATTTTATTATAATAGCATTAAATATTAGTCAATTGAATTAGTTGGCTTGATCAATTGGTTGATTTTGAATTGAAATGTATTAAGGTTGAATTTGTGTGTGACACACATGATAGTGCCATAATATCTTGAAACATATTTTCTCAGGAGAAAATTTCCCAGAAACTCATACCAAGTTTACGAACTCAGAAAGCCACATTTTAAGTATAAATCAACCTCATGCATGGGAGTAAGGGTTCAACCACACACCTAAAAGTTTCAAGTGAATCTGTATGGCATTAAAAAAAATAATGAATCTATATCACATTAAAATGAAAATAAAGAAAGTCAAAGTTGCATGAAGTTTAAAGCTTGCTAGCTAGCATTTTGATTTGATCATAAGTTGCTTTCTTCTCAAGCCAGACAATGAGGTCAACAACCGAACCATACAAAATAATTCAAAACTCGAGGAATTTGAAACTTAGTAAGATAAAGCTACAGCTCAAACCTGACTGCAAAATTCTGGCATGGCAGGTGTTTTGACACCAGAAAAAAGTGTCTCGATAAGAAGTGCTCACTCAAAATCCAATCGCAGCTCTTTGCCTATTGAAACTTCTGCAGTCAATATTGGTGTCATCTCATCAGCATTTGAATTAGCAACCTCATCCACAAATTTATAACGTGCTTCGAGAACATACATTTCTCTGCACTTTACCTTTTCTTCCTCTAGCCAACTCAAACTTTTTTGTTAGCTAACAAAAGGAAACTACAGACAATTTTCTTTTAAATAAGGCAACCTTTCCAATTTATGATAGTATAAAACAAATGAAAAGACAACAAAATTGCTTCGTTAAAGTACTACTTTCCCTTTCATTGAAGCTACATTTATGGAATAGAACAAAAACCAAATATAGACAGTCATGAACAAAATGGAAAATTGACATATTTCCCTTTTGCTTATAGTATAAACATGTGTTAAAAATTATATATGTATCACTCAAGTAATTCTAGTATCCTTTCTATCTTAAAAAGACTCGGAATATAATGTTTAGCAGGAGAGGAAAGCTTAAAGCCACATATATAATCTTCATGGTTAAGATCGTTGGCTTTTAGTTCTAGAGGACATGCATTTTCTAAGGGCCCATCCCTTGCAAGGAAGCTAGACATGTGTGGAAACAACGAAATCAGGCGTTTCAGGAAAGCAGAACCAGTTGGGCTTGAACTGCTTGTGCTATTGTCTGCTCTGAGGAGGCTGGAGAGGATGGAATATAGAGTTGGTCGCCATTATGTTTTGACAATGAATTTTATGCAGCAGAATGGTGGTGGAAAGAGAATAAATTGATCAAGATAAAAACATAATTTGGTTAAAATAACTACAACAAAAACATCATTAACACCATATAAAATATATTGTCTTTCACCTTCAAGTCTTTATGGCACACGCCCTTTTTATGACAATGAGCAATAACATCTATAAGTTGTAGAAAGTAGCACCTAGATTCATTTTCAGAAAGTTTCCCCTGCCGGCCTACATATCTAGAATTGGTGTGATTGTAAACATAAATAACAAACAAAATCTAATATATGTCTAATCAAATCACTAACAGTAATTTTTAGTGTCTCATAAATGCTTACTAATTTAAAATGTCAGACTTGGGAATTATCAAAGTAAGTGTAGAACAGTTAACCTCTAATATATCCTGTAACATTTAAGCATGAAATATCTTACAATTTTATCATATAATTCTCCTCCCATTACAAACTCCAAGATTATGTAGAACTTGATCTGGATAAAAATACCCCTAATGCAAACTTGTGATCTGAACTAAATCAAGTAAAAGCATAAATCAACAAAGGCTAGATTTTTTCCCCCTTCCTTTCTATGTTTAGCATTATAACACATGAGTTGATACATTAAAATTAAATGATTTTGATATCTTTTGACAACTCAATTGATCAAATAGTTTAAAATTTTGGTATAATAGTTGCAATATAATGTAAAATATTGCTCCCGTACTTATATGGTATAATAAATGTTACCAATCCAATAAGGCAATAATAAATATGTACTTCTCAATCATATAAACTAACACTAATTTGCAGATACAATCATATATCTTAAGAGTGAAACCATTAATTTTGGTAACCTATTATGTTTGCAAAATTTCAAAATTCACAGCTTGATAGACCTTTTGAACTTAATGGTAAATAACAATTCCAAATGTCATTCCTAGAATATTAGTAAATCAGTTCAAAGGCAAGACAAACAACACACATAAAAAAGTCATAATTCAAATTTCAAAATGATAACCATCATTTCCAATCAAAGAACAGTCCAGGCAAGAAAGCTATGTTGTGTATGTCAGCCTGTACTCTGTAAACATATAAGTACGCATATATATCCAAAGGTGCAACAACATGGTGAAACGCTAGGTCAATGGAAAAGCCAGCTCATTTAGGAATGTGATTAGTTGAATAGCTAGCAAAAGGAACTCTTTCACTTCATAACCTTGACAATCCTATAGTAAGATCATTTTTCTTCCCTTGTATTTTACTCTAATTTTGTAAAAAGAGATATTTCCAATACTCTTCCTTTTTATGAGGGCACCAGTACCTCTTAACATTTAGTGGTCAATATTTGTCTATGTATCCCGCTTACTTGAAATATAAATACAACTGGCTATTTTTGTATCTGTATTTCAATTAAATGGAACTTGTGGTTAATTATTAACCCCTAATTTCTAAATGTACCGGTAGCTTCATAAAAACAAAGAGTATCGAAGGAAACTCCTTAAACAAATCTCCCCTCTATTTCGAAAACCAACACAAACCTCCCCAAACTGAAAAACTATATCTTGATAAGCCTACAGAAACCTCTCTTGATTTCCTTTATTTTTCACAAACTCCCCCCTGCAATAAGAGCCTACAAGCTTTTTCTAGGTTTCTAAAAAAGGAGGACAGTTATGTAGTAAAGAAAAAATAACTCAAGCAAAGTTAAATGATTTAATAAACACACACACAAACACACTGTGCTAGAGAAAATACCAAAAGAAAAATCTCAAGTCCAAAACTTCAAATACAACAAAATTATATATATATATATATATATATATATATATATATATATATATATATATATAACGAAATCTATACTGCTATAGAAAGGGATTCCCTAACTTGGCCTGACTTTTTCTTTACCTAAAAACACAATAGCCCAACAGTAACATATATTCCTACTTTGAACGACTGAAACACACATATTTATACAGAGGAAACAGATCGACAATGTAAAAACTAGGGCAAGTAGTTCAATTATAAGGAGCAAGTAGTTCAAGAGTCAAAAACCCAAATAATATGTACCTCTTGAAGTGGCGCGGTGGAACAGAGGAGAGGAGAGGTGGCGCGGCCACGTAGTGGTGGTGGCAGTCACGGTGGCTGAATTAGTGAGAGTGAGAGAGAGAGACGTGGTGGAGGACCCGATGTAGAGGCGGTGGGCCTTGATCTTTGGTGAGGAAGACGCGATGGAGGCAGCGGCACTGCAACGGGCGGTGGAGGCGGTGGCGTTGCAACGGGAGATAGAGGAGAGAAGAGAGAAACAGTACAAAAGAGGGGAATGGGGAAGAAGACCTCGTCCTCTGTTTGTATCCCGATTTTACCGACGGCTTATTTTAATTTACCGACGTTCTCCACCCGTCGGTACACTTACTCGGCATTACCGATGGTCATTTTCAAATACCGACGGCCAACCTTCAAATTACCGACGGCCTAAACCCGTCGGCCAACTGTCTCGGGATTACCAACAGACATATTCAAATACCGACGGGTAACACCGTCGGTATTTGAAAATTTGGCGGGAATCAAACGCATATACCGACGGATTTTACCGACGGCCTACGCCCGCCACCAAAAAAGCGGCTTTTCCGACGGCTTTAGCCGTCGGAAAAGCCGCGTTTTTTGCGACGGTCAGAGGCCGTCGGTAAGATTCGTCGGTACACGTGTGTTTTCTTGTAGTGATGGGTATTGAGGTGAGGCCACCTCTATGAAAGTCTGGGCAAACTTTCTAGAGCCACTTATGAAATCCAGGTAACGGTACAAGGCCAAAAAGTACCACACCGCGTTGAACAACTTTAGATGAGATATTAATGTGAATGATGAGATCACTGATTCACAAATGGAATGAGGTTCATAGAGGTTCTAATCTCGCCGACATTCTAGTGGATCACATTTCATTTGCTCTATGTGCTAGTTCATAGTCGAAAATACACTAGTGTTTACGCATTGATTTCTCATGCTTTCCGGAACATTTTCTCTTTGACTTGTGGGGGATTGTTATATTATTTTTATTTTATTATTTATTTTAATTTTAAAGTCTATTATTAAATTATTTTATCTTTGTTGACCAAGTCTTATTCCACTTCTTGTTTTGGGAAATTGTTACCAACGGATGCTTACGTGACCGATTTTTCTGGATGGAAGATTTTTAGTTGGTTTTGCAACTTTTAGATATAAGCCATATTCTCTCACTTTGAAGAGTCACGTACAAAAACCACTTGCTTTTGGCCTTTATTCTCTCTTCTCTCTTTCTTCAACATTTACTTTGTGTTTCTGTCACTTGTGGTGTGTACATTCTGCACTTTCAAAGAGTTTCAAGATTTCTTGGTTTCAATTGGTGGATTTGGGTGAAGATTGATTAGTGGGAAAAATCTCAACCACTTCTATAAATTTTCCGGTGTTGCTTTACGGGTGTATAGCAAGGGAATTTGTGAAATTTCTACTCTCTCATTTTAATTTTACTTTTGGTCTTTCGAGCATCCAAAAGTCGTTCATGTGCCCTTGTTATTTCATGTGCAGTATTAGCAGAAGTACGCTGTTGTATCCTGGGGAGTATTAGCTGTGAGACTAACTGCATCGGGTAATTTACCTGTGGTGGCAAAATACTCTCAAGCCGAGTGCTTTTACACGCCTCAGCCAAAACCGATAAGTCTATCTTTAGTGTTTTATTTTATTCATATGCTTATTTAATTGTTGCACAATTCATTATTCTTGTGTTAACTCTTTGTCAGATTTATTCCTATAATAATTTGTGATTCTTATTATTGTGTTAATTTAACAATTAATTTTTCCAACACTACATGCATAGCACCCCAAAAAAAAAAAAGACTACATGCCTGTTTGAAGTAGTGGTGGAAATCGTGGTGGGAGTTGCTCACTGCAGAAGCTACAACTTAGTGCATCACTACCGTATGTTGAAGATGTTGTCACAGCAGTTCCAGACACACTATACCTAATACTGATGTATGTTGAGGGATGGTAAGGACACAAGTAATAAATATGGAAGATTATAATAAAATGATGCTTAACTATTGGCTCCCTCACTCGATAAACTATTCTCTTTAATTGAATTATCTCCTAAACTTAGTTGTATTTAACCATTTCATGTAATATAATGTTATATTAAAAATTGCATTGTTTTATCAATGTTTACTGCTGCCCCTCCTTAATTACATTTTACTCGAAAGTCTTCGTGCATTCGTTGTAAAAGGTAATTAAGGATAAATGACTCTGATTTTGTCCGAAGTAAGTGATTTGAGATTGCGAGATTGACTCCCGACTTTGGTGGTTTGGGATTGCGGGATTGGCTCCCGACTTTGCTTTGGGATTCTAGGTCTGATTCCTAGTGAATTCCCGGTACGACATGGGTTTGGTTCGTAGCTCTTATAAAATTGGTGAGAGATTCTAGGTTTGATTCCTAGTGAATTCTCGGTGAGGCATAGGTCTGATTCCTAACTCTTACAAAATTAATGAGAGATTCTAGGTTTGATTCCTAGTGAATTCTCGGTAAGGCATAGGTCTGATTCCTGGCCCTCACCTCTTTGGTATTGGTTACTTCCCTACTTAGGGTAAGCCTGAGGTGCGAGCTTCTTCGTCACTCGACACAAATTTTGGGTCAGATTCCCAACAAGGGTAAGTCAGATTCTTAACGCTTGTTAAAAGGTACGGATTGATTACCTTACTTTAAGGAATGTCCGTGGTATGAGCTTCTCTGTCACTCAATATGGGTTCGAGTCATATTCCCGGCAAGATGTAGGTCAGAATCCTAACTCTTGCTAAAGTATGGACTGGTTTTTCTATTGGAGGTGAACGTCCAGTGTATGAGCTTCTCCGTCACTCGAAACAGTTCGGGTCAGATTCCCGACAAGGTATAGGTCAGATTCCTAACTCTTGTTAAAAAGGTACGGATCGATTTTCATGATTGAGGAAGATCCGAGACGCGGGTCAGGTTCCCGACTAAAGGCTTGGGTCAGATTCCCAAGGTGATGGGTCAATTTCCATAATTGAGGAAGATTTGAGACGCGGGTCAGGTTCCCGAGTAAAGGCTTGGGTCAGATTCCCAAGGTGGTGGGTCAGATTCCCAAAGAAGGTATAGGAGTTCCTAATTCTTGCTAATAAAGAGATCGGGTAAATTTGAGTACTAGTTCTTGCTGAGTAACAACAGACCAACTGTATGTAATATTTGAGAGGGTGGGTCAATGGACCCAAAAACTTTGATGATCATGCAGGATGCAATGAATGATATGCTATGCATAAATGTTATTATTGTTTTGAATTTTTTTTTTGATTTCCCTGAATTCCTTTGAGGATTCTGCCCCTAGACTCGTGGGATGATAACTTTCTGTCGGATTGCTTGTCTGAATGGTTGATTTTGTACTGCATCAGGCTTGCATATTTGCCCCTTAATAGATCATCCTATTTACCTTTGTGGGTTCTTGAATATTCCTTCCATGCTATGAATGCTCTTGGGAGGATTAGATTGACAACTTTGATCCATAGAGACTTTTTAGTGTCCCTTTGGCCTTCGTTCAGCCATGACAGGAAAGATCTATGTTGAGAGACAAATCATCTTGTGTAGTTCTGAAATTGGAATGAAACCTTGAATGCGAAGCTGGTAGATGATGGGCATAGCTTTTTCCCCTAGCTTCTTGGTTTATATCTAAATCTGTGAGGTCCAATCTAGGTGGACACGTTTATAAATTGGACCCTAACTTTTGCCTAGGTCGCTCTTTGCGAGTTTTCAACCTAGCGGGTCGCTCTAATTTCTGCCTAGACCGCCCTTTCGGGTTTTCAGCCTAGCGAGCATTTTATTTTATATTCTTCTTCTTTTTTTTTAGGTAAAGCAACTGCACTGAGGAGTTTATATGGATCTCCTCCTTCAAAAATCAAGTTTTTTAAGAAAATATGAGTAATTGACTTTGATCAGAATGGACTTTATTAGGGTTGTAACGTGGCCCGGGTTAAAGGTTATGAAAGAAAGGATATTTCAGGCCCAAAAAGTGTTTAAGGGTTTATAAAAACAAGGATCTTTAGTGTAAAGATGCACTTCATTTTTTGCTAGCACATTTGTTTCACCTTTGCGGTTTCCTTTTTGATCTTCGCAAGTGTCTTTGACACGTTTCTTATATTTCTTTGAATTGCCTTTGATACTTTATTGCTTACTTTGCTCTTCTTCTTTTTGAGAGGACAAAGTTGATTGAAGACTTGTGCTATTCTTCATTGTATGAACGATCCTTATTCAGGGTATTTGAAAGAAAATTTCGCTTTAGGCTCAAAAGGGGTAGCAAGGGATAAGTATTTGGATAGAGAAAAAGGGCCAAACTTCATCTCAAAATCTCATTGCCCACATCTTCACAAAACTTAACTTTTGATAACTTGTGCATTTGCTTTATCATTAAAAAAAAAAATTCAAATTGCAGTTTTATTGATGAAAAGATGAGAACATAATGAGCCCTTTACAAGATATGCCCCAGGGCTTTGGGCAAAGCGTAAAAATGAAGGTTGCTTAAACAGGGCTATTCCTTGAAGTTTTATCACTTGGCGTTGATCAAGGCCCAACAATTCTTAACGGGATGGCCCACTGCCTCAGTACATGTCGTGATGAGCATCACTTGTTTCTTCTTCCATCTCTTGGCTCATACTGCGCGATGGTTGTTGAATGTTGTGGTTGCCAATCCTTCCGCTTATTATCCTTGCTTCCACTCTTTCCCCAACAATGACTAAGTCTGAGAAGCTTGAAGAGACATTTCTCATCATCAGATCATAGAAGGGTTATTGAAGTGTGTCAATGAACATGGTAACCATCTCTTTCTCAGATAGCGGAGGTTCCACTTGGGCTGCAATCCCTCTCCATCTTTGGGCATACTCTTTGAAGCTTTCATTGCCCCCTTTTATCATGGTTTGCAACTGGGAGCGGCCAGGAGCCATGTCCATATTGTACTTATACTGATTGATGAAAGCTTTAGCTAAATCATTCCAGGAGTTGATTTTGCCTGCTCTAATCAAGCATATACCAACAGTAGGGATGCCCCTGTAAGACTCTCTTGGAAAAAGTGGATTAAGAGCTTATCATTCTTGGAGCAGGATGCCATCTTCCCAAGCAGACATGATGAGGTGGCTTTTTGGACAAGTTAAGCCTTCATACTTGACAAACTCGGGAACTTTGAATTTGGAGGAATCACCATGTCCCGACCAAACATACTTCAAGCTTTGAACCCAATATGATTTGCCCTTCAATGGCTTTCACCTATCTTCCATAATTTGGAATCTCTTACGATCTAGGGTCTCTGATGGGTCATTGGAAGCCTCTCGATACTCATTAGTGCTGATGGAATGGTTCTTCTCAGTGGTCAATTTTGGATCCAAGTTCTGCAGAAGGTCAAATAATTTGTCTATCTTACCATTGATTTGGTTAAGCTCTTCTCTCATCGCTTGCTGATTCTGTTCCAACAAATTCATGAGTCTAGATTGGGCTCGAGTCCGGTAGGGATCCAGGGAAAGCTTATTTGTATATATTTTCTGTAGTGGGAAAAAATGAGTTATGTTATGTATGTGCCATGATTATGCATGTCATGAATGTTTTTTTATGTACATTTTATGCAAAATAATATGATGGATAATGGAGAAATATTTTTCTCTTTTTTGTTTCGTTTTTTCAAAAAATAAAATGAATGCAATGATGTTGCTAAAAAAGAGAAAATGTTTTTTTTTAAATTTATTTTTTATTTAGAGGGAAAAAGGAATGAAAAGGGAAAGTATTTTTTGAAAATATGTTTTTCTTTACAAAGAACAATAACAAATAATATTTTTTGGAGAAAAATATCATTTATTATTTTTCACAATTTTGAAATGTGAATGAAAAATAAATGGATGATGGAAACACAGGTAGAGTGTGCCCCTTGTGGTGTAGGCCGGTATTTCCTAAGATCTTAAGTCATACGACTTTTGTCACGTGAAAAATGGGATAAGGTATGCTCCTTTCGTGATATGGGCCGGTAACTCCTTCAAAGGATTTAGGGTTTCTATTAAGTGCCTTTCCATTGGGTGGATTTAAGATACTAATCTAAAAGGGTCCCTAGAGCCAACGGTCCCATTTGAAAATGTTACCACCAATAATAAGTATATTATTAAAAGATGATTTTTTCTCAAATGAGCCAAACTCTAGGTGAGGCCTTCATAGGAACCTACTGGCCGTATGTCCAGCAGAGCACCCATTACACAACCTCTCCTAACTTAAGGTTCACTCGGGCCCGGGTATAGGGCACCCACTCAAAATGTGTGTAGATGAAGTGTATAAAGTGAAATGTGTGAAGGAGCAAACTTAAAACTACCCGCTGCAAAATAAAAAAGCAATATGTATACATGTCTTCTACCCTAAGGTTTCAAATACATAAACATACATATCATATAACAAATGAAGAAAAATGAATCATAAAAAATAAGATAAAATAATAACTAAATAAAAACATATATTTTTTGACGCATGTTTTACATCCTAGGATTTAGTATACAAACATATATACAAATAAACAAATAAAAACAAAAAGACAAAAAGGGAATAATTTATTTAACAAAGCAACAAATCATATAAATAATCATAGGGCCTAACTCTCTAATGTCCCCAGTGGAGTCGCCAGCTGTGACAACCACCCTTAAAATTTTTAAATGGAGCCGCCACCAATATTTTATTTTCATAGGAAAACATTAGAAAACCTATTTTTGGATTATTTTCGAAGAAAAAGGTCTTTGGAGCCAGAGATTCGGGTCCGGGAGTTGGTTATGCGCAAGGAAGGATTAGCACCCATACGCGCCTATTTAAAAAATGGTACCCATTAATTGTTTATAAAAAATTGTTTGCCTTTTAAGAAAATTAATTCCCTTTATCAAATTTATTAAATAATAAAAAAAGAACCAACAAAAATTATAAAAAAAGAAAACATTTTTATTGTATTTATTATTATTTCATCTCCTTTTAATAAGACAGAAATACAAACTGAATTTAAGAATCACTTCCACAAGTTATTAATTTATTTATTTAAAAAAAAATACTTAAATGAGGAAACCCAATTCAGAAACTTCTATTTTGCTTTTAAGTCCCTCATCAATATCCTATTTATTTACAATGATTTAAAATAAAAAAAAAGTAAATTACAAATAAATCCCTATTTAGGATTTGGCCCCGTTGGAAGACCAAACCCCAAAACACGTATATATGAAACAAAATCACAAAAAAAACCTTTTTTATTATTATTATTTTATTCTTTGTATCTATGCCCCTGTTAATTACATACTTGCAAATTGACCCCTATTAATTACGTATTTACAATTCAATCCTTATTTATCACGTATTTGCAATTTAGTCCCTTTTTATCACGTATTTACAGTTCAGTCCCTATTTAGGGTTTGGCCCCATTGGAAGGCCAAACCCTAACCCTAATCTTGTTCCAGGATCCAACAACAATCGCAATAAAGAACAACAACAAAGAACAATAACAACAAAGAAGACAAAAATATAAGACGGAAGCAAGCAAATTGCAACAGAAATTATTGATTACAATTTTATTACAGAACCATATTCAGAAGAGGAATGAAAAGAGAAAGATAAAACCTGGGTATTTAGATTCTTCCCAGAAAATCAAACAGAAACTAGGAGAAGGGGATTCAAAGGAAACCTAAACTAATGGTGTTTTAATTTTGGTTCTGGGTGGACGGGGGTCTCACAGTTTCAGTCTCCTTTCTTTATTCCTGCATTCCTCGTCGTTTTCCTCTGCTTCAATGATTCTGCTGGGCACTCTCTGTCTCTCGGGTTCTCTCCCTCCCTCCTTTCTGGCTTGCTTTGTATGTCCTTTTATAAGCTCCAATCTTGGTCATCATCTGCGAAAAAGAAGGGGAACAAACCAGTCAGTCCCAAAATTTAAAATCAAATATTAGATAAAAAAATAGGAAAGAAACGAGGACTCCCTGATTTGCCTGAGAGGAAACCGTGATTTGGGGAGAGATAGGGGGAGGCCGCGGCTGGAGAGTGTGAAGATTAGGGTTATGTTTGAAAGAAGAAAGGATAAGAGATAAGAGGAAGAGGATGGAGAGATTTGAGGAGGAAAATTAGGGTGAAGAGAAGATGAGGCGCGGCTAGGGTATGAGAGGAGATGAGGTTGAGAGAGGATGAGGGTTGCGGCGCTGGAGCTAGGGGTTGAGGGAGAAAGAGAAGAAGATGGGGATTAGGGTGATGCGGCCACTTGGGGTTTGGTTGCGGCTAGGGCTAGAGAGAAGGAGGAGAGGATGGGAAGGAGATGAAGAGGAAGAGGCCAGTCGCTAGGGTTGAAGAAGAGGGGTTGATGGTGAGGAGGTTGAGAGGGAGAAGATAGGAGGTGCGGCTAGGGTGAGCCAGTGAGAAGCAGAATGAAGGAAATGAGGGGGAAGAGTGAGGATGATGATGTTATTAGGGTTTTTTAGGTTAAGCGAAAATGGGCCAGGCCGCGTGAAGGGATTGGGCTGCGTGGAAGGGAAAGAGAGCCAGCTGGGGGGCGCGTAGGAGAAAAATAAGGGGTGTGCGCAGCAAATGGAGGAAACAAGCTGGGATGGGCTGCTATTTGCACCACCCAGACTTACCTTTTGCACGCCCTTTCTTAAATAATAAAAAAAATCCTCTTTTTTCTCCTTTTATTTATTCTTTTCTTTTCTTCCTTTTTTTCCTTCTCTTTTATAATTTCCAAAAATATTATTTATTACTACTACTACTAAAAAAAATAATAAAAAAAAGTTAAAATAAAAATAAAAAGGGCCGGACAAAATTAGGGTACTACAAGTACACGTAGGGTGTGTTTGGTTCCGAAGAGAAGTTGTGAAGAGAGAAATATGTGAGAGAGAGTGTAGGAAGAGAGAAATAGGTGAAAAATAGAGTAGATTTGTGGTATTGTTTGGTTTATGAGAAAGAGAAGAGAAAAAGAGAAGAGAGAAGTGTTGATTATTTTTTAAAAGACATTAATGTCCTTGACTAAAATTTTAAATAATTTGAGGTATAAGGAGAGAATGGGGGTAAATTATTTAATTAAATTAGTTAATTGATTTAATTATTATCTAAATACAAACCACCACATGTCAGTACTCTTAGATATGAATCAATTACCCAAAAACAGGTTTCAACACAAATATCCAGCCACGTTTCAACACCCCGCCATTAGCCATTCAACACAACGTTTCAACACCCCACTGCATATAAATTTTTATTTTATTTTTCCAATCAAAAAAGAGAAACCATTACCAATGAATCAGACCACAATTTTGTGAAACCACCTCTCCCACCCCACTGGCGGTGGAAGAAAGCTCCAGCCCGATATCTCCATAGAAATTTCTGGTCTTCTCCTTGAGCCATCACTAAGATGAAGAAGGGAGAATCTGTTGAGATGAAGCTGCTTGGGGAAGGGTAAATCTGGAAAAGGCGAAATAAAAACACTCTCGCTTGCGTTTCTTCGCGGTTGAGCGAAGAAATAAAAAATGGGTGAACCCCACCTATTTTTTTCTCTCTTCGCTGCTTCTCGCTTAAACCAAACCGAAGAAGTTTCATATTTCTCTGCTAGCTCTCTCGTACCCATCCCTCTCTTCTCTAAATCACCGAAAACAAACACAGCAGTAGCGAGAAGTTTGGTTTTTTCTTAATTAAGCAAAATCTAACATGTCTTTCGAAGAGAAGAAAATAGGTGTTAGAAGAGATTTGTCATCTAGTACACGTCCATCCAACTTGACCCGGATTAGTTGGAGTCAAACGCGACTTTCAAATAAACTTATAAAAAATTTGCATTATTATTAGGGTTTTTCTAACGTGTACAACCTTACACACAATAAAGATCATTAATTTCCCACACTTTTTTGTTATTAATTACCTAATTTTCTATTTTGTGGGTGGAGAGATATTACATAAATGTAAATCTATAAAATAAATAGAAAATAAATAATTAATAAGGAAAAAAGTGAACAATTAATAATTTTTGTTGTCTGTTAAATTGCACACGTTAGAAAACCGTTGTTATTAAATCAGTTATCACTTTTTTATATTAGAATTAGATGATTTTTTTTACAGCGAATTAGATGATGTTTATGTTAATTGATACGCACTTTGACCGCTTAATTTTTTGAATTAGTTATTTATTCTTAACACATTTTTTGCAACTAATTACCGCAAATATTTAGCATAGATATATATAAACCTGTGACGGTTTATGTTATGATCCTAGAGGTTAAAAGAATGATGACTTAGCTAATTCTAAAAGATGATGACTTAGTCAATTCTAGAAGGATCTATTATGCATTTTACTATTGTTATAGTTGTTACTTTGAATAATTAGTGATTTTGATATGGTGTAGTATTCGGTGTGTTATGGTGTAGTAGACAAGCTATGTGTATGCACTAGCCTATATAAACATTGTATGAGCTCATGATTAACAATCAATGAAGAAATTAGTCTATTTTCCCGTCTTTTAGCTCTAGCTTCCCTCTCTAAATTCTGGAGTGTGACTCTACACGAATTTTTTTGCAACTAATTACCACAAATATTTAGCATAGACATATATAAGCCTGTGAAGGTTTATGTTATGATCCTAGATGCCAAAAGAATGATGACTTAGCTAATTCTAGAAGATGATGACTTAGTCAATTCTAGAAGGATCTATTATGCATTTTATGTTATAGTTGTTACTTTGAATAATTAGTAATTTTGATAGAGTGTAGTATTCAGTTTGTTATGGTGTAATAGGCATGTTGTGTGTAAGCACCAACCTATATTAACATTGTATGAGCTCACGATTGGCAATTAATAAAGAAATTAGTCTATTTTCCATTCTTTTAGCTCTAGCTTCCCTCTCTAAATTCTGGAGTGTGATCGTACTCGAATTGGGTCGTATCAGTTTACCTATATCTAGATTGCATGTTCAATTGCTTTTTTAACTGCTATAAAGAAATCTAATGTGTATTGATTATTTTATAATCTAAGTTTTTGATACTATTATATCAGAAATTGATTATACGATGCTATAAAACTGTTAAAAAAGTACATTGACACAATAAATAACGTCGAGTATGTTTTCGGCTAGGTATTATTTCCAATCTAACCTAGCTAAACACAATTACAGATCATATATATGAGAAATTTATCTATCAATATATTTTTTTTTCAAACGCAAAAGAAGTTTTATTAATAATCTAGAACCAAGGCTCAAGAGAAGCCTAGTCCTCAACAATTACATAGTTACAAAAGACTCAGGATCTATGACTATTCCTCTACCCAATATATTTGACAGAAACAAACTATAAAGCTCAAGAGTTTATACATTGACTCTTGCAACATAGCCAAGTTTTACGGTGCACGTAAAATGAGTATACCACTGCACACAAGTACCTACAATTCGTTCAAAACTCCAATGACGATCGATGTCGTCTCTCAGGAGCAGAAGTTCATGGTCCTTCTCGTCCTCACAATTGAGACGGTGACCTGATCGATGCTGATTTGATAAAAATAAGTTAAAACAAGTATGAGTGTCTCCAAACTTCCTCAAAACTCAATTCTTACTCATATTTAGATGAAAACTCATATTCATCAGTGAAGACTAAATCTAAGTACATAGTACACTGACTATCTAAATCATACTATATAGGGTTACTTTGATATGATTATGAACTTAGTCAAATAATAGCACGAAACAATAACAAAGGACTAATATGGCGGTCCATATTGTACAATGCCATATTCTATTGCATTATCGTTACAATAAGTTGGATTGCATACTTAAGAACCGATATATAGAAATTTCGCCTTCAATTATGTGTATTAGAGGATCCAAGTAAGTAACAACTTGAATAGATCAAATCAATAGAACAACATTCACAACTCAAATACAAATTAAAGGTCACAAAAATTTGACCATTTTCCACACCAACTTCAAGGGATTGCTTTATCATTCACACCTAAATCAGAAAAATACATGATCAAGGTGTCTAATTTGCTTTTTACATGTAGGCCATAGCTACATACACCCCAATTTTTTAGTCCATACAACTATAACTTCCTTACAAATATTAATTGGGTAAAGTCACGGATATTTTTTGCATTTAAGAAGATCTCACATAAGTGTTTCTATTTTAAATAAAATATATTATTAATTTTTTAAAATTTTAAAAATATAAATTATAAGCATAAATATATATTTGTTGATATATTTTTATGTTATAAATATATACATATATATTTTAAATTTATAAAAAATATTCATTTATAAATAAAAACATATAAATATTTATTCACTTATTTTTAAACTTTATATATATATATAAATAATTACATATATACACGTGTGTGTGTATATATATAATATAAATAATAAACATAAATATACAAGTATATAAATATATATTAGTAAAATATAAATATTTAACTATAACTATTATAGTAATGATTATGTTTCTTATATTTAATTAAAATGACTATACATTATTTAATTAATACTTGCGCAAGGAACACATCATTTCACTATCAAAATTAACATCATCATTAACAACATTGTGGACCATGATTCCAACTAACCAAATGTTTTAAAATTTTTGGTATCTAACTTCCTCACAAATTTTAGTTGGGTAAAGTCACGGGTATTTTTTGCATTTAAGAAGATCTCATATAAGTGCTTCTATTTTAAATAAAATATATTATTAATTTTTTAAACTTTTAAAAATATAAATTACAAGCATAAATATATTTTTATTGATATATTTTTATATTATAAATATATAAATATATATTTTAAATTTATATAAAATATTCATTTATAAATAAAAACATATAAATATCTATTCACTTATTTTTAAACTTTATATATATATAAATAACTAGTATGTAACCCGTGCCATGCACGAGAATATTTTTATATTTTGTTCAAAAAATATTAAGTTTCAAAAGTGAAATATAACAAATATTATGATAATAATTATTAATTTTTAGTAATGTTATAAGGAACCTAACGTACGATACATAAACAAACTAATATTAAATTTTTTTGATAAGCAAACTAATAATAATTGAGTTGCATACGACATAAATAATCTGATGGCAGATACCATCGAATAGAATTAGATAAAAAATACTTTATTAAATTGTTGAAAATAAAATAATAACAATATATAATTTATGAGTTAATACTAAATTATATATTCATAAATTTAAAGAATTGATATAATGAAATTTCCTCATTATATATATATAAATTAATGTATAAATAACAAATGTATATGAAGTATATATTATTAGAAAGTAACAATATATGATATTATTGTATAATATTAGGTAAAAAAAATTAGAACTAAAAAAAAATAAGCTGAACATATCTATTTTAGAAAATGTTAAATAGACAAATTATTTATTTATATAAAATAAAATATTGTGAAACAAAATCTAAGATCCACTTTTTTTTTTGGTTATAAGATAATAAGATCCACTTTTGTTACTTAATGGATGGAGGTTTGTTTTTTTTTTTTTAAAGTAACATACTCATTGCATTTCATTTAAAATAAATGAATGAAGGTTTATAGTAAATTGAGTAAATTTAATTAACTCAGAATTAAAATCAATATATATTTCCTAAGAAAGTAACATATCTTATTTCATTTAATTTAAAATCAAACAAATTCGAAATTGGAAAGTTGATATTTTGACTATAATCATATAGTTTTGGTTTGGTTTTTAATAGATTGGCAAAAATGTGTGTGCCTTTTAGTATAATATATCTATAAAATTATTGTAATTATAATAATATATATTAAATATTATCTATATTCATATTAATTTATTATTTATTATAAAAATATATAAACATCGCATGTTTAGAATATTCAACACGTTGAACCCTAATTTGAGTCTTCAATCCACGAAACGGCACAGTGCTACGAAGAGGACAACAACACATGACTACGGATGTGGTATTGGTTTGTCCTCCTTGTTCTCACTGATTAATCGTCTTTTTTGTTCTTACTCGCAACAAACGATGAACTTCTATTTTTTGTTGATTTATTCCTTTATATACTATACTAAAAGCAAATTGAGGTTTTCTTAGGTGAAAAATGATAATGTGTTATTATCATGTAAAATATTCATTTGTATATATAAAGCAAATCCCTAGTGTGTTTGACCCGTGTAATCACAGGTATACATAGTCTCTTTAGCAAATCAAAAATATTAAAAAATTGTTAAGATATATAATGTAACATATTTTTGTAAACCTTTAGATGAGATGCTGTTAATTTACACACACACACACACACACACACACACACACACATATATATATATATATATATATATATATATATATATATATATATATATATTAATTCATCAATGAATTATTGACTGCATTTACATGAAAACTATATAATGGCTTAACCTAAAAATAATTTGTATAGGTAATTAGATAAATACATTATATTATATTATATTCCAATTTGCATTGTAGATTTGATTTAAAAATATATAATCATAATGGTGATACTTGCCAACGAAAGTTGATCCAGTTGGTAAGGATACAGCTCATATCCCACAATGACGTGAGTTCGAATCCCGCTGTCAATGTGAGAGTCTCGTTAATTGGGTAATATGTAAAAAAATTGTTAGAAAAATATTCAAATAATATAATAAGAAAAAGTTTTGATAAAAATGATAATTTGGATATTATAGAATGTGCGAAAAAGAGTTGAAAGAAAAGTACTTTAATAATGAAGATGACTAATAAGTTTTTTCCTATAACTTTTATCTTCATAAGATACAAATGCTCACCAATATAACTATTAACTAATAGTTTTTATTCTGTCAAAAAAAACTAATAGTTTTTATTAGAGCAGTTTTTTTTTTCATAATAGGTTGAGTCTTTCTTCCTATAGATTGAGATGATTTCTTTCCATGGGTTTTGGTTTAAGTTCCCCCATGTTTTTTGTTTTCTTTTTTATTTTTAATACTATCTTTCGGGTGTTGACAATAATTGTTAGGGTCTTGGGTCCAACATATTTGGGAGCATTTTTTCTATTGTGATGCTTTTGCACTCCAAATAGTCTTTTATCAAAAAATACTGTTAACTAATAGTTGAAATTTACTTCATTAACTGGAAAAGTCAAACTTTTGTAGGAATTATAATAAAAAATAAAGGTAAAATATAACTTAAATAAAAATGTTATTAGTAACTTAGTATGAAAGGACAATGGTTCGTGAAACGCACGGTGTATATTAAAAACATAATAATAATTGTTTATCCCGTGCATTGCACGGGTATACATCCTCTTATTAGTAAATTATAAAATTGTAAACATATTTGCTCTAACATATTTTTCTAAACCTTTATATTAATACATCAAGGGATTAGTCACTGCATTTACACATAATATATAATGGTTTTACCTAAAAAATATTTGTATAGATAATTATATACAGAAAAGTTTAAAATATTTGTTTAGCAATACATTGTGCATTTCCAGATAAAATTGCTGCATCGACTATCAAAATTACCTTATAAAATAGCCTTATTTTGAGAGTCGTGCCATGCAAAGGGATTATGCTCATTTTTAGGATTTAGTTAAAAAATTTGGAATTTATTTTTTCATGTTTTAGTTTAAAAATATTTGTGAGGAATTATGAACCAAAATTTGTTGAAAGATTATTTTGTCTGAATCATTGATCACAAAGTGTATTGACCCGTGCGATGCACCGGGCATGTGTTAGGGTCGTGAATGTATCTATAAAAATTAGGAAATAAAAATTGGAATATATATATATATATAGAATACGTATTCAATATTTTATATTATATTAAATATTAGTATATGGCTTGTGCTACGCACAAAGTAAACTTAAAAAATTATAAGTAAAGAAACACTATGAGAAATATTTCATAAGAAATGTATCGAAAGTGCTAATAAAAAAATTTCAACTTTGTAAAGATAAATATAATAAATTTAAATAGGGATTCTTTAAATTTCTAGAAAAAATATTCAAACAACATAAAAAGTAAAAACATGTATAAGAATGACAATCTGAATACTATAGAATGTACCGAAAAGAAGTTGAAAGAAAAATACTTTATTATAACTAATGGAGATGGATAATAAAATTTTTCATATAGTTTTTATCTTCATGAGATATAAAATGTCACCAATAGAACAATTAACTTATAGTTAAAATTTACTCTATTGATTGAAAAAACCAAACTTTTGTAGGAATTCAAAATAAAAAATAAAATAAAAAAATATAACTTATATAAAAGTCTTATGTTCAATCTCTTTATGATATATTTTTTTCCTGTAACTTAAATGTTAATAGATTTTTAATGTAAATATTAATGTGTTTTTATGTAAGATATTCATTGATGTCTTGTATACTTTTACGATTAGCTTATCATGTTTTAGTTATATTGAATTTTATGACTTAGAAATCTATGTTCCTTGTATAAAATTTTCATTATTATGTGATTGGGGTATATACCTTTGAACCTTAATATATTTTCATTTATATAAGATATATTTGCCTCTTGTAATCTATATATTAGTAAGCTTTCTTATATAGTTTTTATCCCCATGAGATGTAAACATTCGCAAACTTCGATAAGAAATAAGTAAAGGAATTAAAATTAAACTACAATAAAAGTCTTATTCAATTTCTTATTTTTCAATAATTTTTAGTAACAACATGTATCCACTACGATACGGTACCTGCCTACAAAAAAACTGTATCTTAAAAAATTAACATTATAATGTTAATTTCTATTAAAATATTCATCCATAGTAATTTAGATATTAATGTGGTAGATCTTGATATAGTTTCATGTAGATATTAATATATTTTCGCATAAAATGTTCTTATTTGTGTGCTACATCTATACTCTTATTTTATCATATTTTAAATTATAATTACTTTTATTACTTCCTGTCAAAAACAAAATTACTTTTATTATTTTTTTTTACAGAAATCAAACTTCATTCAATTAGAAAAAAAATCGATACACCCAGATTGAACAGAATGTGTTGGGGCATTTCCTATCCACAATTGAAAATCAACACGAACATCTCTATCTCCACTTTTCTTAGTAAGATATTAATAGACTTTTGTGTAAAGTTTTTACTTCAATGTAACATAATTTACATCTAAATCTTGATATATCTTTTTGAAAATATTTCATTTATATGAAAACATCTCTTTTGGTCTATGTATTAGTAAATTTCTTATTTTGTTTCTATCTATTTGAGTAAGGATTTAACAGAAATAAGAAAAATAATTAAAATTAAATAGTGTGTTTAGTGCTTGAAATTTGAAACAACAGTAGAAGATATTGCTTAAAAAACATTATTTGTTTAGTGCTCATATTCTGATAGGTGGAAAACTTTCCATATTTACGCTTCATGTTTTTTATATTTAATTTAATAGATTTAATAGTTTAGAATTAGGATTAAATACATTTCACACTGGAACTCATGGTTATATGATTCATGGTAAGCCTATTATGTCTAATTAATATTGATTGGTAATTTTTATAGATTAATTTGTGCTGAAATCGTGTTATGCAAGTTAGATTCAAAACTGAATCAATTTAATTAATTTTGATTGTCTATTACCTTATTAGTATTTAGAAATTAGAATTTAGATATTTAGACATTAAATGCTACCATAAATAGGAAAAAAATAAAATTAGTATTAACATTAGTTGTCAGTATTATTGTTTCTTATTTGAGGTTAAATTAGCATTAATATTGTTTTCAATATATTTTGATTCCATTAAGAAGATGTTATTTTAACTTTTTTTTACGGGTTATTTTTTAAATGTTTAGTTCTTCATTTTAAATGCATTATTTGGACAGTTACAATACGCATAATCAGTAGGCATCAATTTTTGGAATGATTTGATGCTAATTGAGGGCTAATTTGTGTTAAAATCGTGTTATGCAGGTTAGTTTCAAAATTTAATCAATTTAAATAATTTTGATTGTCTGTTACCTTATTAGTATTTAGAATTTAGAATTTAGATATTTAGAAATTAAATACTACCATAAATAAAAATCGAATTAGTATTAATATTAGTTGTCACTAATATTGTTTACTATTAGTTGTTAGTAAAATCGAATTATTCAAATTAGTTTCCTATTTGGGGTTAAATTAGTATTGATTCCATTATAGTCATAGTAATTTTCATATTAGAAACAATCCCGCTTTGAATTTGTTTATAAGCTTTGTGCAATCAAATTTTTTCAATTGATGAATACTTAAGATGTTTTTTTGACTTTGAATGTTGCTGAATAGGATTTGCCAAATCAGAATTTGCTGTAGTTTTTTTTTTTTTATAAACATGACATTATTTATTAAATTAGTTGTGTTGGTTCTTCACCAACAAAAAAAAAATAGTTGTGTTGGTTGATTTTGAGGATGCATTTGGAGCTTTCCTTTTTTACATTTGTTATACGCTATCAAATAAGCCCAACAAACCAAAAAGTTGAACTGCCAAAGAATCGTTGTAGCAAGTCAACCAAAGAGCACAATTTTCAAAGATCATTATAGCTCGATCAAAGTTTCCCACCAAAGCAGTTTGTTCCACTAATATTCATTAAGTAGAGATTGCCATGTAATCCAAAGCCAAACAACATAATCACATGAACCTTAAAATTTGATGCATCATATATTATTATATGCGGGTTATTGCTAATGCCAATAATTAGAAAAAGGAACACTGCCTGTAATTACATGTCATCAGTTTTAATTTACCCATTATATTTGCATATTAACAACGTATGTAGAATCATTTGTACTTTACCACCAATAAAAAATAACATTGAAAATTTAATTTCCTAAAAAAACATTGAAAATTTAATACAATCCCAAAATCTCTTAAAGCAATAACACCTTGTCATTTGGCTCAATCTTCAATTTTCATATCCCTCTTCTGAACTTTTACAGGTGCAGAATTGGGTAGAGTAGTAGTGTCCATAAGATAGACTGTTTTTAGAAGCTTTCTTTTCTCGGAGTATACCAAAAAATCTGAAAATGACGTAATTTAAAATAAGAAATATGAATATCTTGCTGATAAATGAGAAGGAAAAATAAAATAAATCAACATAGGAATGACACTTTATATGTATTTAGCAGATAATCTTTAGCAAAAAGGGTTTACAATTTTCAAGAGAAAAACAAAATAAAGAGTCTTCATCAGATCATTGGTTTGAGAAGAAATAAAAATGAAAAAAAAAATATTGACATTATTTTTCAAAGAACGTATTATGTTGTCTTGATCACAATATGCAGAAAAAACGTGTTCCAAGCTTAACAATGGTAAAAATAAATAGAAGAATAAATTGAATGGCATGAAGTTGAGTCAGCGTGTAACTTATGGGGGTAATATCCCTACAAACGAAATCATGTTTGGGATGCTAGACCAAAGGAAAATGAAAACATGTGTGTGTATATTAAGACAAACTGATTAAAAGATGAATGTGCACTTTTATATTAATTAATACCTTTTGGAATTTGTCAACCCGAATCAAAGCTTTCTAGTGCATCAGGTTCCAAGCTATGTAATATATATGATGAAATAAAATTGAAATTAAGACGCTTATCCAGAAAAGGAGAAAACGGGTAAAACAACATTATAAAATACACATTTTCTTTCATATACTAATACTTCAATACATCAAAGGCTTCAGCTTCCCTTCTATCTATCATGTATGTACTGCAATACAACTTGTGCAAAAACGTTGTCTATTTCCTGTGCTTTTTGGAGGATGTAGGTTTGGGATTGTGGTTGATATCGTCAAGATATTAATGCCCTAGTACGTGTATATCCCATCGGTCGGACCAAAGAAACAAATTTTATTAGTATCTAAGGAAGAAATTTAAAAAAAAAAACTTGAAAAATGAAGGCAAACCCTGCTGTGGGTCAAGAAAAATAAAGGCAGAGCGGGCTCTATATAATCAAATTGGAAGCAAATTGATCAAAAATAAATAAATAGTGAAAGGTTGCAATGTCTTACAGTAAAAAATAAGCGGTGATGGGATCTTCAAGTTTGGTTCTTTGCTGTTAAGATCCATAATCGCCATCTTGTATTATTTCCATTACATATCGCCAGCCACACGTTTTTCAGATCGCTTTAGGTTAATTGTCTCCTTTATTTGCAGATCATTTTTTTATTTGATGAGATTTCTGCATTCATTGTTTCCTCTTATACCTGATTCGAATTTAATTAAATGTTTTAATGACTGTGTTGACCAAAAGATTTTGAATTTTTTTAATTTAAATTTATGACTCAGCACTCCATGTAGGCATTTTTTAATTGACGTGGCTTTCTAGTTTTCTTCTTGTGTTGACATTTGTGAAACTTCCTTTTTTAATTTATTTACAATTGTATATAATAGGGATTACATATTGAGATATACACGTGTGTGTGTGTATATATAATATAAATAATAAACATAAATATACAAGTATATAAATATATATTAGTATATATAATACAAATAATAAACATAAATATACGAGTATATAAATATATATTAGTAAAATACATATTTAAATTTAAAATATATACATACAAATTTTAATTTTATAAATAAATATATATTAATTTATATATATACACACACACACATACATATAAATATATATTCATTTTACTGTTTAACTTTATATTTATGAATAACAACAGATTGAGATGTACAACTATATAAATACATATTTATAAAATAAAAAATATTTCTCTTAATTAATTCATATTTAATATCTAACTAATTGCTTAAAAAATTCTAACTAATTGGTTATAGTGAACAATAGAAAATGGTAAATTGAATTTTTGTATACTTTGTGCTACCTATTTTCTCATTTAAAATTTTTGTCAAATCTTCTAAATATTAATATTTTATTTAAATATTTAAGAGCCAATATTTGTCCCGTGTATTGCACAAATTCCTATCCTAGTACTAGTACACTACATTCTAAATTTTTATTCATTGTTGGACGTCTCCACCAACGGCTTTTATTAAATTCATGTCACTTTTCCAAACAATGTTAAACGGTACATCCATCGTATCGTAAATAATCAATGCACGGAGCGACACCTTTTAACCATTAGATTAACCTCGCTGAATTATGCGGGTTTCTATTTTAATTTCCTAAATCCAAGTACTTGTAATTGAAAGGTCGAATATTTTCCACTACACTAACAAAAGATACAAAATCCTTTAATTGTAATTGACGGTTCATATAAGCGATCACGTTAGAATTACTTGTATTGTCCAAAAAAAAAAAGTTAGAATTACTTGTAAACTTGTGACGTGATGGGCAGCCCTGAACATGTTTTGGTGGTGCGACGACACAGAATCCGTTTTTTAAGGATCACAAAAAAAAATTATTTGGTATATATGTATATATTAAAATAAAAATTTTATATAATAAAAATTTTATCTAGTAAAAAGTTTTATATTTGAAATTTGAGGGTCTAATTGTTTTTTAAAGTTCAGTCCCAAAACTTGACAAGTCCTGTAAACCCTAACTATTATATGACCCACTCCTTTATGTCTTAATTTTTAGGCTTTGTCAGCCAAATTGAAAAACCCTAACTTAGATTTCTATTGATTTTGCGAGCTTTTCCCCTAATTCTAAACCCTTTTTTTCTCTGCTCTGCTCATTTTTCACTTGCGCTTTCATCACCTCTCTCCATCAACAACGTAGAAAGAAAAAAGACAATAGACGCCACAAAGGAGCTATCGACACGTTGACACTGTAGTCATTCTTTTGGTTAGCATGTTTCGATTTTTTATACTCGTTTTGTACTCATTATCTTTGTTACCTCCCTTCGATTTTGTGTATGTCCTAATTAAAATCAAGATGGTTAAAACTAAAACATTGGACAACTTGGGGTGGATGATATGGACTTGTTTAAAGACATTAGCTTGAAGTTCTTGGCACCGGGGCATCTTTTGGGCGAACACGAATCTTTAAGGGAGAAAGTGGTGTTGGTTCAGATTCTGAACTCAACATGGACCCTTGTTGCAGAACATATTTAGCGTGACTGAACACACGTTTAAGATGTGACAAAATCCATAAAAGTGTCATTTTCTCATGTTTTGGATTGTCACCGCAATCCACATCACTCTTGTTTTTTAAAAATATTTTCAATCTCAATAATTCGGTAATATTTTGTTTCACCAGAAGTTGTATCAAAACAATTAATGACTAACTTTTTGTACCTCTTTATGCGCTTTTGATAATATAAATATATATATATATATAAGGACACCAATTTCTCAACAGGGCGCCCAAAATCTCAGGGACGACCCTGGACATGAAACTTTGAAGTTCTTTCATTAAACAATGGAGAAATTCTAGCATGGACAAGTGAAACATATAGTTCACGTGGACTGGTATTTGAAAAATCGTCCGAAACTCCAACGACAACTAATGTCACCCTCCGAGAAGCACACGACCCTCCCTGTCATCACGACTGAAACAATGACATAATTGATGTCAATTCGATAAAAATAGGGAAAAACGAATATGAGTACCTCAAAACTCAACTCATATTTGTTTTTCCTTATTTTTGTCAAAACCGGCACCGATCAGATCATCGTTCCAATCGTGATGACGATGAGAGAGTCATGATCTTCTACTTCTGGGGGCGACGTCGTACGACATTAGAGTTTCGGACGATTTTTCAAGTACCAATTCTCGCGAACCACATGTTTCACTTGCCCATGCTAAAAGCCGCCTAAATAATGAAACTCAAAGTTCCGCCGAGGAGAGATGCACCTTCAAGCAAATTGCAGAACATCGTATAGAAGCAACATATCGAGATATACACAACGAAGCGTGAAATGGCAGCAACCAGAGCCAGCCAAAAGAGGTAACAGTACATACGTGAGGAAATGAATTGAGGTAGCTACTGTCTCATTTACTGGCGATCAGTACAAAGATAGCTAAAATCATGCGTGAATCAATCTCACATAAGTGCACTAAATTTGAACAAGCCAAGCAAATCCAGCAAACAATACACAGAAAACAGTTGACGAAACTAGAAAAGCACTATCATAGAGGCAGTTCCATCCTCTTGTTTTAGGGGGCGGCCACGAGTCCAAAACTTGTAAAACTATGATTTGATAAGGAAACAATGTTAAATGGTGGTTCTAAAAGAAATGAGTAGTGATCATGCAGAAAGTAGAACTTAACCAAATCCAAAGATGTAGTTCATGTAATCTATATACTATCATTTCTCCACTATTAATAATGGACTTTTGTCCCATAATAAAATGCATTTCAAAGGAGAGTACTTGAAACAGAGTAATTGTTCGATATAACAAACATAATACACTTTGTAAAAAAAAAAAATCACAAGCATAAACTAGCATAGATATCTATCCTCTCTCAAAAAATAGTAAATTAAAAAAAAAAAAAAAAAACACCAAAGACAAATAGTATCTCATGAAATCCCATCTGAAAGATAGATAGAAAAATCCCAACCCCAACAGAAAACAAAACGCAGCAATGAAAAGAAGCATAAACACAAACTTTGTATGTTTAGTTGAACATTGAGAAACTGCAAAAGTGTCGCAATTAGGTTTGCTTTGCAGTTTCTCAATGATAAACAAAACATGGCAACAGACATAAACAACCATCATCTTTCCTATTAGATAACAAACTTTGGGAACATCCATAAGGCTGAATGCATTATCTAATCATAAACACGAACCACTGAATCAGTAATATAGGAGACAGATGCCAATCTCATTCTCAGCCCCAAATACACAGCTAATATGAACCAAAAAACTGAAATGAAACGGGGAGAAGTAAAGTAACATAACAATAATATTAATGATAATAACAAGAACAATAATAGTAATAATTACCTAATAGTAGTACATTACACAACCACATATACCCAAAAACAAAACGTGACTCATCCAACAACAGTAACAAATTTCGTAGCAAAAAAAATGAGAAGACCATTTCAATCAGTTCTGGTTGTCGTTCTTCCTTCCAGTCCCTTCCCCATCTCTCTGTTCCAACAACCTTCCAGCCTCTTCATCAGCCTGCTGAGCCTTCTTCTGCGCCTCGGAAGCCTTAAGTGCCTGCAACTTCGAATGATTATAGTAGGCAACCCCCAAAAACGCCAACCCATAACCAATCAAATTAATTGGCGTGACAGTATCCTTAATCACCGACCAAGAGAAGGCAATCAAGAGCCAATCCTTAACCACCCCAGCAACATTCATAGTCAAAGCCGAAGTCTTCCCAACAAGCAAAAACACTGCAAGGTTCAAAGCAAAAGCGCAGAGGGAATTGGTTCCAAAAATCGTGAAATCTAAATGGAAGCTGGAATTGTCCCTCAACGAAGGGTACTCAACAATAAGCCAAGGGACAGACAAGAACACCAAACAACAAGGAGCAATGTAGTAAAGCGAGGTAATAGGGTTCAACGAAATCCCCTTAGAATTAAGCAGAATCTGGATCAGAACCAAACGAGTGGCTTCAAAAGCAACAGCCATGAGCTGTAGTGTGACACCGAAAACATCGAATTTGGCTTCGCCGTAAGCGGCGATAGCAACACCGACTGAGATAGAAACCATGTTAGCCATGGTTTCGTTTTTGAAGCCTTCCTTTTTGAACAAAACCCCGATGGAGTAAACAGCGACAGGCATGAGGGCTTTGAGCATCTGAATGAAGGAAACAGAGAGATATATATAAGCGGAATTAGAGAACCAAAGGGAAAGTGAGTAGAGTGCACCGATGGGGACCACAGATTTGAGGTAGAGATCGCGGGACATGGAAACGGGTTCGACGAGCTTGAAGACGCGAACGAGGAGGTAGGCGAGGGAGGAGCAGAAGGCCATGTGGATCATGGTGAGTGAGATCGGGTACGGCCAGTTGTACATCTTCCGATCTAAGATGTACTTGTTGAAAACGATCACCGTGAAGCTCAGGAAGATCCATATTGCCACGTAGGTGTATGAGAGGATCACCTTCTTCACCACGTTGTCAGAGACTGCCATTTTTTTCTCTGTTGCTCAACCCTAACCCTAAGGCTAGCTAACCCTCGCGGTGGTGTAAATGTGATGTGATGCGCGAGGGGTTTCGGTTTTTGAAGAGAAAGAGGTGCAAGTGTGCGTGAAGAAGACGGATCTGGCGGAATTTCAGGTGATCGGCATTCAATGCAGTCGTCGGGTCGGGTTTCGTGTGTTCCACTCCCCCCAAATCTGAAAGCAGAGGTGATGAAATTGAATAGGGGAATATTAATCACAATTACAGAGGCATTTTGTATTCCAGATTCACTTTGAGTAGAGAGTAATCTAATCGATCGATAGTTTTAAAATGCGCCACTTGGCAACGTCTGCCTTTTTGGGCTTTAACTTGATGGGCTTACCTTGCTTGGTATGCAACACCACCCAACCAATAGGCCGACAGCGTCGGATCAAATGCGAGTCCTTTGATAGGGTCGGACTATCAGTACAGCAGCAAAAACAAAAAACAAAAAAACAAAAATTTGTATTCGGACTCCAAGTATTTACTTCTTAGCGGTTGAAATTGTGTTTGTGGAGATTTTTTATTTGAATTATTGAAAGTATCAAATCTATCAAACAAATAAACCTCAAAGGATTAGCCTAGTAAAACACAACAAGACTTGTCTCTGATATGTTGCAGGTTCGAGTCGATATTTATTAGTCAATTACGAATTCAATAAGTTATGTGGTAATCTCATTTAAACAATGAGTCTTGTGTTATTGTCACTTGACATATGAATCTCTAGCAAGGATTTTGTCAAAATCGATGAGAACTTTATCCAAGAGTCGACTAAAGCAATTTGCCAAGGACTCTCATTGGTATGAGAAACATAATGAAATGAACAATAAATGAAGAAGATGATCAAGTAATAGGGAATGGAATGTATGGAACACCATTAACACGAAGATAAGTAAAATACAAATACATAATATTTATCTTTATCTTTATTATATATAAATATGAATAAATTGAATATAGAAATTAAACAAATGTTGAATTCAGATAAAATTTAGACTGCAAAATAATCATAACATTTCATATGTGGCAACCAACTTAGAAATTTCAACGTTAATTAATTGAAAAAATAAAAACAAAAATTAATAATAATAATTGGTATTTAATGCTCTAATATATCAAATTCGTTTCTAAAAAAGTAATAATTCATAAAAAATATTTAACTCATTATTGATATCATTAATACGATTTGATATAAATGGTATTCAATGTTGTCGAATTTTAAATCCGTCCAAATTGATTTAAAAGGATGCTAATATTACTCATTTTATATTTGATAACATAAATATTTGTGAAGAGAAATTGATTTCTCATGGAAATTAAGCTACAAAGACAAATGAAATTGGTTTCTAATCAATCAATATCATTTCTATAATAAAATTAATCAAATCAATTGCCTTTTAATTCAGTCTCTGAAAAGATAAAAATGTTATTTACAAATTTCTATTAGAATAAAAAAAGTCATCATAAAATCGAATTAAATAAAATCATATCAAATATTTCTTTGCAACATCGAATGAAATAACTAAAATGAGCAACATAAAAATCAAAACCACATAATAGAATATGGTGCAATTTGATTTCAAAAAATTATATTATTTCCTTTTATATTTGAAGAAAAAACTTTATCAAGGTAAACTGAATCTATATCTATATTATCTATATCTATATCTTTATCTCTATCTCTATCACTATCACTATTATATACAAACATGAATAATATAAAAAAGGAAATTCAACAAATGGCATCACATAAACAAAAGTTAACCTCCATGTCAATTAAAAATGTAGTTGTGGTATACACGAGTCATCAGTTAAATAATAAATCAAAATTATAAAAAACGAAATAAATGTCAAAAAGAATAAATCAACACATTTAATTATCATCTTAATTAATATTGCAACAAATTTCAAAAATGAAATTATAGAGATGCAAAATTAAAAACATTGTACGAGCACTAATTGTGACCACAATGAAAAAGGTAACCGTATAAAAAATTATACAGTTATAATAATATTAAAGTAAAGTCAACACAAAATTAAATATTAGTATTTGGTCTTAATATTTAAATTAATATGGTTTCCTATTTATATCATTTAATTACCACGTTTTATAACCAGCCTAATTATATCATTTAATTACCAAAATCGAATCAAAATAATTCAAATCACGGTTATGATAATATTAAAGGAAAGTCAACATAAAATTAGCCAAAAAAAAAAAGAATATTCGGTCATAATAATAAAAATAGTTCGGTTTCCTAAATGATTTCCAACTACCCTTCATCATGTTACTTATTATGTGATTATCTGATTCAAATTGATCATATTTATGTCAATATTTTGAAATATTCATATCTAGGAAACACGCCTATATATATTCTAAACAGGTTCTGCACCAAACATCCACGAGGAATTGTCTTAAAGTTCAAAACAGGTTCTGGCAATTTTTGTAGAATATATTTTGAATTGTCTTCAATTCAAAAAAGCTACTTTGTCCCTGTCATGATGGTGGATAGGCGTGTTTTCTCATTTATGCGCACCATGTTCAACAAACAGATTGTTAAATTGTTTCGGCAATTTATGTAAAACATATTTTATTTATAAGCATTGTGACATATTATATCTAAAATATTTACACAGCTACACAGAAGTAAGATTTGCAACAAGTATATTGTGTAATTATTTATTAAATACATTTGAATTATATATTGATTTTATTTTTTAATTAATTAATTTTATCCAATTTACTATAAACCTCCATCTATCTTTATATCTTTATTATATTAAAAGTAATAGTGTCTGTAAGCATTAATTATAGGGCAATTTGGTCAAATCACTAAAAGAAATAGTGTTAGTAAACATTAATTATAGGGTAATTTAGTCAGATCACTAAAAAATCTCATATAACATCATATTAGCATTTAAAGAACTTAAAGATTTATTTTGAAATAAAAAGATTGAATTAAAAAGGAAATAAATATTATCATTTATATCTCTTTTGATTAGCATACGGGGCAGAAGGGACAATATATCTTTAGGTTAGCTATTAAACTTTGTACTAATGGTAACAAATCATATGTCTACCAAAAAGAAAATCATATATTTTAAATAAAATTTACTATATCAACATAAACTATTCCGAATTTGAGAAAGCATTCAAATAAATTGATATTTGAGAAATGATTCAAATAAATTGATAGAGTCATAGTAATTATAGAATGTCGTTATGGGAGAAAATTTTTATTCATTCTTGCCATTAGAAGAAACAAAAAGAATATAATGATTTTAGGAATATAATATCTTTCTTATATATTCAGTCAATAAATTAATTATTGATCAATTTTATTTTCACACAAAATTAATTTATTTATTGGACACATTCTTATATATTTTCCATCCATATAATTTTTACTTAACTTTGCTCGCGACACCATTTGAATTTTGAAAGGATCTCATAATTTCATATTAGAAACATGTTTGCACTCTTCATAAAAAAAGTCTGTTTTCTTATTTTTTTTTATTTTTGATTTTTTTTATAACTTAAAAGTCCTTTTATTGTTATACTACTAAAATAACAAATTTGTTAGGTGTAATGCACGAGAGAAATAGATATAGCAAGTGAAAAATATTATTCATTTATTCATTTTATCTTGGCTATAAATACTTTATGAGTATTTGTTAAATTTCAAAATTAGTCAAACAATTAATATAATATGAGAGGATTTGAGGAAGGCTATTCAATTGACAAATCAATTAAATTTTTTACAAATATAACAGTAACTAATTTATAAAGTGTATCGTTCAATTTTTTCCTAAATTAAATCAATGTATTTCTGGAGAAATAGATAACTTGTTATACTACTTGATTAACAGATATTTTATTGTAACTAATTTATGCATTATTTAATCAATGCACTACCATTCATCTTTAAATTAAAGAATTTCATGACTTCATTTTGTGGCACATCAAAACTATAGTGTATAAAGATTCAGACTACCATCAAGCGTACTCTGATTTCTATGTTTGAAAGACAAATAGAAGAGGGTTCTGCTCATGTTAGTGATAATTTATTGGTGAGGCATTCTTTGAAACAATTTCCAGTGATTATTTCTCTTGCAATGACTAAAATAAAAGTCAGGGGCAGTATTTGAAACATGTGGGAATCGATCTTCCACAATCAGTTTTTTCCCATGATCATAATATTAAAAGTAATAGTGTCTGTAAGCATTAATTATAGGACAATTTGGTTAAATCACTAAAAGTAATAGTGTTAGTAAGCATTACTTATAGGGTAATTTGGTCAGATCACTAAAAAAATCTCATATAACAGCATATTAGCATTTAAAGAACTTAAAGATTTATTTTAAAATAAAAATATTGAATTATGACCGAAAGAGATTTTATCATTTATATCTCTTTTGATTAGCATACGAGAGCAGTAGAGACAATATATCTTTGGGTTAGCTATTAAACTTTGTACTAATGGTAACAAATCATACGTCTACCAAAAAGGAAATCATACATTTTAAATAAAATTTACTGTATCAACATAAACTATTCTGAATTTGAGAAATGATTCAAATAAATTGATATTTGAGAAAGGATTCAAATAAATTGATATGGTCATAGTAATTATAGAATGTCGTTATGGGAGAAATTTTTTATTCATTCTTACCAATAGAAGAAATAAAAAGAATATAATGATTTTAGGAATATAATATCTTTCTTATATATTCAGTCAATAAATTAATTATTGATCAATTTTATTTTCACACAAAATTTATTTATTTATTGGACACATTCTTATATATTTTCCATCCATATAATTTTTATTCAATTTTGCTCGCTATACCATTTGAATTTTGAAAGGATCTGATAGTTTCATATTAGAAACACGTTTACACTCTTCATAAAAAAAGGTCTTTTTTTTATTTGTTTATAATAAAAGTCCTTTTATTGTTATACTACTAAAATAACAAAATTGTTAGGTGTAATGCACAAGAGAAATAGCTATAGCAAGTGAAAAATATTATTCATTTATTTTTTTATCTTGGCTATAAATACTTTATGAGTATTCGTTAAATTCCATAATTAGTCAAACAATTAATATAATATGCAGTAATTTGAGGAAGGTTATTCAATTGACAAATTAATTAAATTTTTTGCAAATATAACAGTAACTAATTTATAAAGTGTATTGTTCAGTTTTTCCCTAAATTAAATCAATGTATTTCTGGAGAAATAGCCAATTTGTTATACTACTTGATTAACATGTATTTTATTGTAACTAATTCATGCATTAATTATTTAATCAACGCACTGCAGTTCATCTTTAAATTAAAGAATTTCATGACTTCATTTTGTGGTACATCAAAAATATAGTGTACAAAGATTCAGACTACCATCAAGCATACTCATACTCTGATGTCTATGTTTGAAAGATAAATAAAAGAGGGTTCTTCTTATGTTATTGAGAATTTATTGGTGGAACAGTCTTTGAAACAATTTCCAATGATTGTTTATTTTGCAATAACTATAAATAAAAGTCAGGGGCAGTCTTTGAAACATGTGGGAATCCATCTTCCATAATCAGTTTCTATAATATATGAATATACATTATATTCTCATATTCAATATTAAATATTTTATTGAATCAAAAAATAAAAAATAGAAAAATGAGAGTACGTTGATTATATTGAAAGTAAGGAGGAACAATCATTTTAATTTATCATGGGTAAAGATATCATTGCTGATATAATAACCTTGATACACAATGCTGACGTGAATAGAAAAAAGAACAGTTCAAATACCACTTACTAATATCACCGAAAACATTGTGAAAATACTTTTACGGGAGGGTTTTATAAGGGAGATGTGACAACCACCACTTCAAATGTAATTTATAAAAAAGTTTTTCAAAATTTAGCTTAGATGGTTTGAATTAGCATTATTTCCTTAACTTTTGAAATATACATAACTCTATCTTATTTATTTTTTGCACCCACAAGTTTGAATTTAAATGTTAGGTGTTCTACTTGCCAAATGTGCCAATTAATTTTTGATAGTCTGCCTGTTAACTTGGCATGGCAAATAAAGCTACTTTTTATAATATTATATATTTTGTCTAATGTTTATCTTTATATAATTATTATTTAACTTTGTCAAAAAAAATATAATTATTATTTACCAGTTTATATATATGTTTTTTTATATAAAAACGGGACGTACCATTTTATATGTTTATAATTATATTTAAGAAAATTATGACATTATTTTCTCAGTTTGAAAGAATATGATTGTTTTCATACTATAAATGAAATTTGATTTGTTTTTTATTTTTTTAATCTGAAATTTTTCGTTAAGGTCACTCATTATGTTACAAAAACTACAAAATATATTCTTCGAACAAAAAAAATACAGAAATAATATGACAAACTTTGCTTACCCCCTGCATCGCACGGATCAAAAAACTAGTAATATTAAAAGTAGTAGTGCTTAGCAGCATTAATTAGTGGGCAAAGTTGTCAATTCGCTAAAATAATCACTAATAATAGCATTTTAGAATTTAATAACCTCAAAGATTTATTTTAAAATTAAAAAGATTTCTTTTAAAATAAAAGAGATTTAATCAATAAATAATGAGAAAAAATTATTTCAATGCTTAATGAAATTGGAGTGTTTAGTAACATTAATTAGTGGGCAAAATTGTCAATTCACCAAAAATAATTACTAATAACAGTATTTTAGCATTTAATAACCTTAAAGATTTATTTTAAAATTAAAAAGATTTCTTTTAAAATTAAAGAAATTTAATCAATAAATAATAAGAAAGAATTATTTCAATGCTGAATGAAATAGGAAACCTAATATTGAACCTATACGGAAGAGATTTTGTCATTTAATTAAGAATTAGAAAGAATTATTTTAAAATGAAGGACATAATTTTGTTCTTGCGTTTTTTTTTTGGCAATCGTTCCTTCAACTCCTGCGGCGCCATCCTTATTCTTGCGTTTTTTTTCCCGATGATCGTTGTTCCAGATCGTTTTATGCGGCAAATCCGGTGGCGTACTTCCTTCTTCTCTCCTCATCGATTTTTGCTACAAAATCGTAAACGACAACACAGGTCAACTACTCCTCCGTATATCCTACTTCTCCCTTTTTTATTTTGATTTTATAGATTGCAATAACTGATTTATTCTCATGTTTGTTATTTTTTTTGTACATCTTTCATCAGCGGTTTGGACGGCGAATCCGGCGAACTTGATTCTTATTCCTAATGGTTTTCTCACATAAACCAGAATCTTGAAACACAAGTCAGCCTCCAAACCCTCTTTGTTCTCATGTTTCTTATCTTACTGTTAATTTATATACTACTTTAATCATTCCTGTTAATTTTTTTCATAAACAAAATGGCAAGTAACAGTGCATAAGTTTTTTGTGGTTGTCAGTTGATGTTGTACTTTGGAAACCAGAATCCAAAAAATTTGTTCGTTGTGTTTATTTGAATGAATGTTAAAGCTGAAACCATTTTTTAAATTAGTTCTTTAGTTTGTTGTGGATGTTTGAATCCTTGCATTATGAGTGATAAATTATTCATTTAGTTAATTGCATGAATATCTTAACATTATATATATATATATATATATATATGTGAGGAGGGGTCAAAAATTACATCTGAAGAGTTACACCAACAGTTACAATCATTCAATAACATCCTATCGGATAAGTATTTTTCAAAATCAACCGTTGGATTGAAAGTTACAATCATATAGATCATATCTATAAATTTTAACATTAATCTATAATCATTTGCTATGTCATCAAGATGCTTCAAGATTAATGTTATTTGCAATTACACCATTGATGTTAATCTTTACGCAACTTGATGACATAGCAAATGATTATATATTAATGTTAAAATTTACAGATATGATCTATATGATAATAACTTTTAATCCAACTTTCGATTTTGAAAAATATTTATCCGATAGGATGTTATTGAATGGGTGTAACTGTTGGTATAACTCTTCTAGTATAATTTGATCCCTCCTCTCTTTCTCTCTCTCTCTCTCTCTATATATATATGTATATATATGTATATTAACATTTTCTGTATAACTTTATGTTGTTCATAAACAGAATGAAAAGTAATAGTTCAAAAGTTTATGTACTTATTTTGGATAAAATAGCTTACGAATCAGGGAGGAGATGACCATGTCAACTGAGATGGGAAAAATGGGCCAAGCACGAGTGCTATTTAACCGTGAGTGGAAAAAATTTGCTATGGATAAGAATTTAAAAGAGGGTAGTCTTATTAGATTTGGGATAACTATGTATGATCAAAGCAGGATTAATGTTGTCATTCAGGGTGGTTAGTTTTCAGGTAATTTCTAATAGAGTATGTATATGGGGTCTCATTTTGAAAATTTTTTGTATAAGGATAATTTCATAACATTTTGTATAAGTCCACTCTATGATTGGCTTTCTCCAATCTAGTCTCTTTGTTTTTTATTGATCAAGTTTGAAAAGAGACTGAAAGGCTATCTGGGTTGTCCATGCGATTTTACTTAGTCAAAATATATGAATCTGATTCATGAAATAAATATGGCTGATTTGATTATGGGAAAGATTTCATTGCATATGATTGATTTTGGCTTCATGATTCTTGATTTTTTTAAAGTGAAATTGGTGTATGTATTCTTCCTCCTTTTATTCGGTATAGAAAATGTTAGCAGGATTAATGATTTTAAATAATTTTATGGAAGGGCACATTCACGGTCCAGTAAATGAAATAATTTCAATCATTATTAAATCAATTAGAATCCCTTCATTCACAAATCAATGACAAATGAGATGTATTTTTCCAAAATAGGTACTAACCAAAAAAATAAAAAACCTGTTGGGTGACCATATCAATTATGAATTGACCAAACAATATTGATTTCAAATTTTAAACGATAATCTTCTCTCTCCGTCATTATTTCCCTAATCAGCAATATTTAAGAACCTGATTTAGAGAAGTCAAATTATTTCCTTTTTTGTAGACATATTTCCTTTTATAAAAGATCACAATTTATATTTAAGAAATTTATTTATGTTGTAATAACAAATCATACGTCTACCAAAAAGGAAATCATACGTATAAAATAATATTTACAGTATCAACATAAACACTATTCCGAATTTGAAAATTATTCAAATAAATTGATATGATCATAGTTATTATAGAATGTCGTTTATTCAATTCAGATTTTATTCATTCTTACCATTAGTAGAAATTGAAGTGGCACAGAGAGTCACAAGAAGGGGGTTGAATTGTGACCCTTTTAAAATTTTCAACCTGAAACTTTGAGGACATCCTCTCAAGTCGATACTTGGAGATGAGACAGTTAGCATAAAATAGTTTTAATGAACATCCTCGTAGATGAGTATATGTCATACAACACTTTTAATAAATGTCCTCTTAGATGAGTAGGTTCCACGTAGTATGAGTATTAAGTAGTGTTGTGTAGAGTGAACCTCCTCTAGTGAATATCTTCATGTTGGATTAAAACAGTTTTAGAAAACATTCTCAACTTGAGTAGGTTCCACACAGTGAACTTACTCTAGCCGTGCGGGATACATGTAAACATGAGTAGATTCTATTTTGAGCATAAATCAATGTGCGGTATAATGGATGATGCAGTATGAGCAAAATGTAAAGTATGCAAGAGATAAGGAAATAGAGTACCACAGAGGATTTTTATAGTGGTTCACCCAATAACCATGGGCTACATCCACTCCTCACCATCAGTGAGATTTTTCCACTATTTCCCAAATAGTACAAGTGGAGTATTCTTTCACACAGCCTCTCCAGGATGCCTCTGAGTATTATTTCATATAGCCTCTCCAAGCTGCCTCCTAGAATTCTTTTGCATAGCCTCTACAGGCTTTCTCCTTCATCTTCTACCCATTGTTTTCCTCACCAACACTCACCCATCCTAGGTAGCTTGATAGAAAATATCTTCCCAAGACTTTCTCATCAACACTCACCTACCCTAGGTAGCTTGGTAGAAATACATGGTAAAGAATGTTACAAAGGGGGTTTGGGATTTATTACAGCTTGGTTACACTTTGATAAGTGAATTAAACAATAAAGCAAGCTAAGCACACTCTCTTAGATATCCCAAGATGCTAAGCACATATGAACAAGAGTGTGAAAGAGGAGAGTAAAGGAGAGCAATGATTGATCTTGATAAGGCTTGTGTTTATTTCTCTTCCTCTTTGATTCTTGATGCATTTCAGCTACTGGACACTCCTATAATGGATGAACTTTGAAGCACAAAGCTAAAATTGTTTCTACAGTAAACATGCTCTCGTAGGAGCATGTTCATGAGAAGGGAGGAGATGGGGATGATTCAAAATCTGTTTAGGTGCAGTAAAAACCCACTCTCTCAACTTTTGCTTTCTTCCCTTGTTGAGTTATATAGGCCTGACTTGCCAAACTAGCCGTTGCAGAGCCGTTAGGAGACTTTGGGAAGGATTTGTGCAGTGTAATGAATAGTACTGCAAAAAGCAGATTTGCTTTTCACCTACTTTTAGTCTTATCCCCTGTCACTTCTGCTTTTAGAAGCTTCTCTTGCTGAACCTCCTTATTTGCAACAGTAGCAGCAACTTCCTCTTGCATTCAGTGATTGTTTTTCAATAAATGACATGGTGTGCAAGTGTTTGATGCATTTAATTTATTCTTTTGCTACAGAATTTGTTTGTGCAGTAAACGAGAGTAAGTCTGAACTTGCTCACACTGAGAAAGTTTACAAACATTTGTTTTAAAATCACTGCAACTTGCATTCTTATATTTTCTTCTTCACTGTGTGACATGTAACCACTGTTTAAATAAAGGTTCAATGATGATATAGTTGTTGCTACAGTGTTTGACACTTTTTTCACTTTATTTGACACTTTTCTGTTGAACCTTTATGCTTTTCTACAAGCTGTCATGACAGCAAACCTACTCTCGGAACCTTCTCAGAACCTGCTCATCTCAGTAGAATATACTCTTCTCAACAGAACCTACTCTTCTTAGCAGAACCTTCTCTTGTGCAGTAACTGAGAGTAAGTTTACAAGCATTTTATTTTAACCACTGCAGCTCATCTTCTCAAGAATGATGTCCAATGCCAATTCACCATTAGCAGTTTATCACTTTGTTTAACAGCTTCCTTCCCAAGAATGATGTCCAATGTCAATTCACCATTTACACAGAATCTTATGATTGATCTCCATTGTCTTCTTGCTTGACATTGTGAACCCTTTTCTTCTTGATGTGAACCTCTTCATGCGGATTCTTCTTCCATGAACCTTCTCTTCTTGATTTAATTCTTCTCTCTTCTTATCATGACCTTCCTCTTCTTGCCTGAACCTTTTATACTTGCTGTGAATCTTCTTCTTCTTGCTTGAGCCTTCTATACATGTTTTGAACCTCCAGGTGATGAGATGAACAAAACTCTAGATGATAGTTTTCTCATTCTCCTCTCATGGTTCTGTAGTAGCCTTCTAATATTTTCATGAAGCTTGTAATGCTAATGTTGTAATCCTCTGATACTACTCTGATTCTTCTTTTGTTGAGTAGATATAATGCACTTTGTTGATGTGAGTGGCTTCTAGATTGTCCACTTATGAGATTCATGTTCTTTCAACAAAACTAAAATGCAAACATCAGTAGATCACCATTCAGAAAACTTAACACTTAGTTCTGAAGGTTTGTTGTCATTAAAACACATATCAAAAGGGTTTTGACCTCAACAGAAACTAAAAGAATATAATGATTTTGTAAGCATAATATCTTTCTCTTATATTTAGTCAATAAATTAATTAAGAGGAGTGCTAGCAACACACTCTCTAACACTCTCCCTCAAATACTCTCTCCATGATTGGGTAAAATTCACGTGGATCCCACTTAATTAGTAGGTCCCATTTTCAAAGTGGTGGAACCCACATGAAAATCATCCAATCATAGAATGAGTGTTAGAAAGAGAGTGTTAAAGAGTGTGTTGCTAGCATTTCTCATTAATTATTGATCAATTTTATTTTCAAATTACATCAATTTATTTCTAGGGCACATTCTTATATATATTCTGTAAATAAATACCAACATATATTTTCTAGCCACATAATTTTTTTCTCAATTTTGCTCACGATACCATTTGAATTTTGAAAGGATCTAATAGTACCATATAAGAAATACGTTTGTACTCTTCATAAAAAAAAGAAAGAAACACGTTTGCATTATGTTCAATACCACAAATAAATTTATTTTCTATTTAAACATAACAAACGTCCTTTTTTTATTTGTTGATTTTTTATTTTTTGATAATTAAACGTCCTTTTATTGTTATACTACTAAAATACTAAATTTGTTAGATGTAATGCACGAGTTAAATAGCTATAACTTAAAGTGAGTTATATAATTCATTCATTTTACAATTAATAATAGATACATTTTTTTAATTAATAATAAATACTTTACGAGTATCAATTCGTTTCCATAATTAGTCAAATAATTAATATAATAGGCGAGGATTTGAGGAAAGCTATTCAATTGAAGAATCAATTAAGATTTCCATAATTCATTCTCATGTTCCGTTGATGGAAATTTTTATAAACCAAATGATATAAATACTCCAGAATTTTTTAATACAATTTCTGCAACTGGACTTCCTAATCACCAACTGAAGTTAAAGATTGGTGCTCTCATCATATTATTGAGAAATATAGACCAATCTTTAGGATTGTGCAGTGGCACTCAACTCATAGTCATTCAACTTGGCAATCATTTGTTGGAGGCAAAGGTTATTTCTGGCAGTAAAGTAGGAGACAAAGTTTTTATTCATAGATTGTCATTGATCCTATCTAATTCAAGAATTCCCTTTAAATTTCAGCGCAAATAATTTACAGTGATTGTTTCTTTTGCAATGACTATAAATAAAAGTCATGGGCAGTCTTTGAAACATGTGGGAATCTATCTTCCGCAATCAGTTTTTTTCTATGGTCAACTATATGTTGCAATATCAAGGATTACATCATGCAATGGTTTGAAAATACTCATATGTAATAACGAGGGAGACATGACAAGCATTACTTCAAATGTAGTTTATTGAGAAGTTTTTCAGAATTTCGCTTAGATGGTTCAGTTAGCATTATTTCCTTGACACAACTCTATCTTATTTACCATTTACTTTCTTTGTTTCGAATTTATTGGTTAGTAGTCTACTTGCTGAACGTGCCAATTAATTTTTGATAGTCTGCGTGTTAACTTGACATGACAAATAAAATTACTTTTTATAATATTATATATGTTGCCTAATGTTTATCTTTATATAATTATTATTTACCTTTGTCAAAAAAACATAATTATTATTTACCAGTTTATATGTTTTTTTTTTGGTACTTAAACAGGATGTACCATTTTATATGTTCGTAATTAAATTTAAGAAAATTATGACATTATTTTCTCAGTTTGAAAGAACATGATTGTTTTCATGGTATAAATGAAATTTTATTTGTTTTTCATTTTTTAATATGAGATTTTTCGTTAAGGTAGCTTATTGTGTTACAAAAACTACAAAATATATTATTCGAACAAACAAACGCATAAGTAATATGATAAACTTTGTTTACCCCGTGCATCGCACATGTCAAAAAAACTAGTTAAATAACAAAAGGAGATCTTAAAACCAAAAAATTTAAGTGAATCTTAGATTTTATTTCACAATATTTGATTTTAAATAATAAAATAGACATGTTTGCTTATATTTTTTTAGTGCTATAATTTTTTAACTGACATTATATCATAATATTAAATATTATTACTTTCCAATAATATAGATTTCATATATATTTGTTATTTATACATTTACTATGTAGTTATATATATATATGAGGAGGGATCAAATTACACCGAAGAGTTCATTCTATGGGAAAACTTCATTCAATTTAATTTGTTTTTTAACTTCATTCAATTCTATATATATTCAAATTATGAGAAAACTTCATTCTATTAATTCTTTAAATTATTTTCAATGAATGTATAATGTATTATTAATCCATAAATTATATATTAATATTCTTTTATTTTTATCAATTTAATAAAATATTCTTTATCTAATTCAATTCGTTTGTATGCACCAATAGATTGTTTGTATCGTATGCAACTCAATTAATATTAGTTTGTTTATATATCGTATTAGGTTCCTTATAACATTATTAAAATTTAATAATTATTACATAATAAAACCAAAAGTGGGGCTAAAGCTCATTTATAAAAATGTTCCCGTGTATGTCACGGGTTACGTATTATTACATAATACATAATGAAAATGCAAAAGCTTAAAAGGCTCGAAAAGCAGTAATTTGCATAAACTTAAAGACAAAAAGTAAACGCAAAGAATATAAAGGGTAAAGAATGTAAAGTTTTATCAAGAATTTGAAATACAAGTAAGTAAAGAAATTTTGAAGAACAAGTGCAAAAAAAAAAAACGAAATGTAGTAAAGTAGAGAACGCATAAAGATAAAAATCATAAATGTAAATTGCAATGAGAGTGAAGAGTTGTACAAAGAGAAGAACATAAATGTAAAGAAGGCATGAAATTAAAGTGCAAAAAAGTCAAGAAGGTGCAGAAAATGTAAAAAAATAAGTAAAACTACTTAATTATCTGCTTGACATGTGGTCAGTTGTTACATTGTTCACTTATCCTAATTCTTCGATGAAACTAACTTTGTCCATGATAAAAGCTGAGCCCAGAGCTAGCTTTTACTAACAACGTTCTAAAACATAGTTGTTCCGGACTGGGCCGAGGCCCAATCCGAAGAGTCATCCGCCAGCCCATTACCAAAGTCGGTTCCCACCGCCTTGCCACTAGACCGAATCGACGTGGCCGATTCAACGGTCCTCAGCATTCCGCCCATCCCATCACAGGTCGGTATAACGATCTGACGGCATCCCGGGCACCACACGGGAACCGCCCTCACCGACCTTGACTCCTATAAAAGGAGAGTCACTTCAAACGATTGAGGTATTATTCATTTCATCACTTCTTCACTTACCTCTTACACGCACTGACTTGAGCGTTGGAGTGTTTGCAGGTACACCACCACCACACGCCGTCGTCGTCCGACCTGACGCCACCGTACCGCTTCTCTCCGGTCATCGTCCTAAAGTTCTGTCCAGAACATTGGCGCCGTCTGTGGGAATCATTTCTGATTTCATTTCTTTGCTCGACATCTTTGCTCGACATCTTTGCTCGACACTTGTCGAGACGATGACTGGATCGAAGCACCAGGTCGCGACTCGCAGCTCCACTCGTGCGAACGCAGATTTTGAACCACCTCACCACGAACCTGTTAATTTTGTCGTGGAACATGAGAGACAGAGGAGTAACCTTCCACCTTCCCATCAGAATGACGTTGTTCCGATCCACGAATTCCGTGAATTCGTTCGGAGCCATGCTGAAGCAATGCACGCTCAGAATCAACGCCTCGATCGAATGGAGAATCAGCAGAAGGAAATCCCCGTTCGCATTGCCACACAGGTCGACAACAGAGAAGATCATGTTTCTCGTTCTACTCAGAGGTCGAAGGAGTCTACAAATCTCAGATCTGTTCGTCGCCACCACCATGGCACGACTCCGCATCACTCTCTGGATAGAGCACACCAAAATAACCGTTCGGTGGATCGTACTCCGCCGTGCCATCGTCACTCCCCGACGCGCGCGTCCCGTCGCGAAGATACCATCGCGAGTAGTGACACTCCTCATAGAAGAGCCGCCTCAGCATCTAGGCGGCAAGTCAAAACTTCTGGGCACACCTCTCACCGCCGCCGTGCTCGCTCTGTTTCATCAACTCCTTCTCAGAGCGATGACACAGGTGACTCGTACAAAGCTTTTGGTCCTTTTACGTCCAAAGTCATGAAATTCCCGATTCCGAAGCATCTTCAGAAACCACCCGCTTTGGACTCATATGACGGCACCACCGACCCCAACGAACATATTGGTTGCTTTGAGACTGTCATGAGCTATCGAGGCACCCAGGGGCCGGTGAAGTGCAGAATCTTCCCCCTCACTCTGAAGAAGGCGGCGCTGTCTTGGTTCCAGACTCTTAGGAAAAATTCCATTAGTTCCTGGACTGAGCTCGTTAGCGATTCTCGCACATTTCATCTGCGTCTAAAGTCCAACCCAAGTCGACAGCGGCTCTGGCGGCAATTCAGCAGGAGAAAGATGAGTCTATCAGAGACTACGTCGGGCGTTTCAACAAAGAGGCCATTCTGGTAAAGAAATGCTCTGACGAGATGAAGCTGTACTTGTTAGAGCAAGGCCTGATAGAAGGAAGTTTATTTAGCGTCGACATTGGTGTCGACCGACCGAGGACCCTGAACGAGTTCCTGAAGCGAGCTCAGAAACATATGAATTATGAAGAAAAGTTGATGACATCAAGAACTAAAGGTAAGACCCAGGAGAAAGCTGGTGAACAACGCGAAGACAAGTCGCGGAAGGAGAAGGAACGTCGAGGTCCAAAGTGGTATGACGAATATACCCTTTTGAACGCTACACCCAAGCGCATACTGAATGAGTGCGCGAGCACCGAATTCCGCGATGCCGGAGTCAGATTCCCCCAGAGGGGAAAAGAGATGCCAAACGCTGATAAATCGAAATACTGCCACTTCCACAAGTGTATTGGGCACGAGACTGATGAATGCTTTCACCTGAAGGACGTCATAGAACAACTAATCAAGAAAGGGAAGTTGACTAGATACGTGAAAGGAAAGCCAAGATCCGGGGATAGAAGGTCTAGATCTAGGTCACCTCGACCTCAGAAGAAAGAATCAACTTCTGTGACGAAACGCGAAGGAGCAGCTCGTGCATCCGAAGAGAAATCTCGTCCCCTCTGTCGCCATGGTCATTTCCGGAGGATTCTCCGATAAAGAGAGGCGAGCATCAATTCGGCAAAGCGGAAGTTGAGAGAAGCAATGACCGCTTTCTCGCTTTCTCTTCATCAAGCCGATAAGGGAAGACCACCCTAGCCTTTTCGTGATGAAGACTTGGTGAATGAAAGGCCGAACTACTTGATTCCCCTATTGGTGAAAGCCTATATGGCTAACTTTGACGTCGAAGAATCTTGATAGACCAGGGAGCTCGGCGGATATCATGTTCCACGAGTTATTCAAAACCTTGAAACTTAGGAAAAAGATCTCGTACCCATACCCGGTCCGATCGACCGGGTTCAACGGTTCAAGACAAAGCCGCTGGGCTATGTGGAGTTGATGGTGACTTTTGGAGAACAACCAATCTCCAAAACTGTGAAGGTCCGGTTTATTGTATTACCATGCAAGTCCGTTTACAATCGCATCGTCGGACGCTTGACGCCAGGTGAACTTCGGGTCAGAACCTCGGCAGTCCACACGAAAATGCGCTTCCATGATAACGAGCACAAAGTCGTCACCATCACAGCGGATCAAGAAGTTGCGAGGAGATGCTATCTTTATCTTTAAAAGCCGACGAGCCAAGAAGGAAAGCAAAAGGCTGCTGCAGGTCAATCTCACCGATTTTGACGCCAGGATTGAGATCGAAGATGAAATCTGGGAGAAGCGACCCACAACGCGAGCTCCAAAGAAAAATTAAAAGGCGGTGCAGATGGAGAGTTCATCCGAGTTCAGCTAGAGAAGACCCTGGGAAGACGGTGAAGCTTGGTGTCGACCTCCTGAGCAGGTCAAATTACAACTAACGAGTGCACTGAAGTCCAATCACGGACCTCTTCGCTTGCTGCCGACATGCCAGGTATTTCTCCGATATCGCTTGCCACCAACTCGCTCTCGACCCCAGGCTCATTTGGGTAGCTCGAGCCGTGTAAGCAAGCTCTGAAAAGCTGAGCCGCAACCAAAGTCAAGTTGAAAACCTTATAAAGGCTGAATTCATTAGGGAGGTCAAATATACTACTTGGCTATCAAATGTTGTATTAGTTAAAAAATCTAATGGAAAATGGCGCATGTGTGTTGATTACACTGATCTTAACAAGGCATGTCCCAAAGACGCCTACCCCCTCCCTAATATCGACAAACTTGTCGATAATTCCTCCGGTTTTCAGTTGTTGTCTTTTATGGATGCATACTCTGGTTACAACCAGATTCCGATGCACCATGCCGATCAAGAAAAAACCGCGTTCATGACCGATAAAAGCAATTACTGCTATAACGTGATGCCTTTTGGCCTCAAGAACGCTGGAGCGACATATCAGCGCATGATGAATAAAGTCTTTGCCAACCAAATCGGTAGAATGCTGGAGGTATATATGGACGATATGATAGTAAAAACGACGAGGGAAATCGACCACGTCGTCGATCTTAAAGAAGTCTTTGCTGAAATACGAAGACACAATATGAGGCTCAATCCCGAAAAGTGCACTTTCGGAGTACGAGCTGGGAAATTTCTAGGTTTTTATGTAACCGAGAGGGGAATCGAGGCCAACCCCGACAAATGTCGAGCTATCACAGAGATGCAAAGAACCATCGTCGAAGAAAAACATCCGGCGAAATTTCATCGGAATGCTCGCGTCCCTGGACGAGGTTTATCTCAAAGTCCGCAGAACATGCGTTGCCTTTCTTCCGCGCTTGCTCAAAAGGGAATTGGCCGAGTGGTCGCCCGAAAGTGCGAAGAAGCCTTAACACAGTAAAGCATATCGCCCCAACCGCCGATCTTGACGAGACCGTATCCTGGAGGTCCTTTATCTCTACTTGGCGATGTTAACGAAGCTCGAGTGCCGCCCTCATTCGCAAAAGCAGATGAGGGCCAAAGCGGTCTATTTTATAAGTAAAGCACTTCAGGGCCCTGAGCTGAGATACCAGAAGATCGAAAAAGTCGCGCTCGTGCTAGTTGTCGCAGCTCGACGCCTAAGACAATACTTCTTGGCACATCCCATTATGGTTCGAACTGGCCAACCAATCAAACAGATTCTACAGGCTGACCTGGCAGGGCGTATGATCAAGTGGTCGATCGAGTTGTCCGAATTCGGAGTCACTTTCGAGCCGAGACAAACTATCAAAGCCCAGTGCTTGGCGGATTTCATTGCCGAGATGACTCCTGGGGCTACGGAACCATGTTCCAGATGGACGGTCCATGTCGACGGATCGTCGAATTCCAAAGGCAGTGGCGCTGGCTTATTGCTCGAGAACGACGACGGGCTGATTGTCGAAATTTCATTGGGATTCTCCTTTCCCACCTCCAACAACCAGGCAGAGTACGAAGCGTGTTTAGCTGGCCTCACACTGGCTCGAGACTTCGGCGCCGAAGAGGTAAAACTCAGAACTGATTCTCAGCTAGTTGTGTCCCAGATTGGTGGAGAATACCAGGCTAAAGATCCACTTCTTCAAAAATACCTCGCCCTGGTAAAAAAGAAAATGAGCGACTTCTCCTCAGTTGAGATCGTACACGTCCCGAGAGAACAAAACGCCAGAGCTGACATTTTGTCCAAACTCGCCAGCACGAGAAGCTCTGGAAACAACAGATCGGTGATACAAGAAACACTGGCCAAGCCTAGCATTACTGCAGTAGTTGATGCCACTTATGACGAAGCACTGAGAAAACTGCCGAAATTCTGCTTTGCAATTTCCCAGGCAAGTGTCGAGGATCTGCCCGATGAGCCCGACAGTTGGATGACATCCATTCAAGGGTTTATTCAACTTAGTCAACTACCTGATAATGAGAAGGAGGCTGCCAAAATCCGAAAGAAAGCATCTTCATACTCCATGATCGACGGTATCTTATATCGAAGAGGGTTCTCCACCCCCTGTTGAAATGCCTCGACAATACACGAGCGCAATATGCACTTGCTGAAGTGCATGAAGGCATATGTGGGCAACACCTGGGAGGACGTTCCTTGGCAAAGAAAATCCTCCGCGCAGGATACTATTGGCCAACTCTGAATGCGGACGCAACATCGTTCGTGAAGAAATGCGACAAATGCCAAAGACATGGCGATCTACACTTAGCTCCTCCTACAGAGTTAACATCCTTGACTTCACCGTGGCCTTTTGCCTGGTGGGGGATTGATATACTTGGACCTTTTCCAACGGCTCCCGGACAGGTGAAGTACCTGGCCGTTGCGGTAGATTACTTTACCAAGTGGGTTGAGGCAGAGCCCCTGGCAAAGATAACTGCAAAGAACTTGATTAAGTTCTTCAAAAGATATATTCTGACGAGGTTCGGGATTCCCAGGGTGGTCGTCACTGACAACGGAACACAATTCGCGGATCGCGGATTCCGAAAGACTATGGAAGACCTCGACATCAAACAGCACTTCACCTCAAAGAGAACACCCTGCATTTAACGGCCAAGCCGAGGCCGCGAACAGGTTATTTTACGAGGTCTCAAAGCGAAGGTTAGATGAGGCCAAGGGCAACCGGGCGTAAGAGCTTCCCGAAGTGCTTTGGGCGTGTCGGACTACTCCACATTCAACGGCGGGAGAATCCGCACCGTCTCACTTATGGGATCGAGGCGATTATTCTGTCGAGATTGGGAACTTAGTTGGAGAACCTCACATCCCCAGTAGCATTGACAATCGAGTGTACGAGAAGAACTTGACCTCCTTGGCGAATGCAGGAACTCGCGGCACTTGGCGAGGTCGCCGTGAAAGCAGAAGATCGCAGCAAGATACAACCAAAGTGTTGTACCCAGAGAATTCATGCCTGGAGATCTAGTTCTTGGCGAAATGATGTTGGCTGAAGAACGCCCCACAAGGAAACTTGCACCCAATTAGGAAGGCCCATACTGAGTCGTCGTAAAGGCGAATGCACGCGCCTACACCCTCGAGACACTACAAGGGCAAAGAAATTCGAGAACTTGGAACGCGGCAAAAATGAAGAAATATTATAGTTGAAACAATTGTATCCGAAACACACAATGTGAAGCAATAAAGTATGATTGAAGAAAACAAAACACTGTTATCCTTGTGCGTTTGCACAAGCACCCTGACCGACCTCGTGCCGAGACCGCGTGCACGAGCTCGTGATGACAAAGCCTTGTGCGTTTGCACAAGCACCTGATGAAGAGACTGACCTCGTGCCGAGACCGCGTACACGAGCTCGTGACAAAGCCTTGTGTGTTTGCACAAGCACCCTGACCGACCTCGTGTCGAGACCGCGTGCACGAGCTCGTGATGACAAAGCCTTGTGCGTTTGCACAAGCACCCTGACCGACCTCGTGCCGAGACCGCGTGCACGAGCTCGTGATGACAAAGCCTTGTGCGTTTGCACAAGCACCTGATGAAGAGACCGACCTCGTGCCGAGACCGCGTGCACGAGCTCGTGACAAAGCCTTGTGCGTTTACACAAGCACCCTGACCGACCTCGTGCCGAGACCGCGTGCACGAGCTCGTGATGACAAAGCCTTGTGCGTTTGTGATAACTCTTAGAAATAAGAGTTATTTATGCTTTTATGGCTATGAATCGTGTGAGTTTAAGAGTAATTTAGATCCTTTAATTATTAGAATTGTGTAAATAATGGGATTTCCCTTGCTTGGAGCTGTTTAAGGCACTTTGGTGTTTTTGTGAGCATTTTGATGTGTTTTGACATTGTGCAGGATTTTTATGAAAATTGCTCAGTGCCAAGTTTTGGTGCTATGCCACGGCACTGTGTTGATAACAGCCCCTGTTACTACAGCAGCGTTTTTTTAATTCATTAGAGCTGAAGGAAACTTTGTCCTTTATTGCAATGCTGCAGAGTGCATTTCTGATGGTCCCCACTGTTCTGTAGTGTTTTCTCTCTCTGCTAAAGGACAAAAGTCTTTATTTTTGGGCCAAAAGGAATCAACTTTCATTGGGTTTACCATTGGACAACCCATTTGAGGAGAGGCTATAAAAACAAAATGACCTAATCAAGGAAAGGAGGCTGGTGTAGGGGCTGTACCCTAGATTAGAATTCGTTTTTATTCCTCTGGACAGCAGCTGCCATCCTCAACATCACCTTCATCCATCATTCTTCATTTCCATATCCCTTCCATATACCATTTTTATGAGAAAAACATGCTGAAAAACATGGAGGCTGAACCAATCTCAGACATAGCAAGGAAATGCAAAGAACAAGACATTGTTGCAGTTGAAGTGTTCTCTCATCTTGACAGATTTGAAGGCCTCCACGTCTTTGTTTTTACGCTTCGCTTGTAAACATTTACGCTGCAGATTTCTGGTGCCATGACAGCAGTTTTTGGCACCAGTTTCTGCTATTCTATGTTTTTGTTTATTATGAGCTAAATACTTTATGCTAGGATGATGTGATTTTGTATTGAATCCTTGTTGGTGAATGTCTATCAATCTTTGCCTTTGAACCTTTGACTCATGCGCATTTATTTACAATATGCTTGACCTAAGTCTGGCCAACTTTTGTTGGGTACATGTATGTTAGGTGCTGAAAGGTGGTAACATGTTGAATTCATGAGTTAATATGAGGGGTATTAATTAAGGGACACTTTAATTAATTTTGATTAAACTAGACATAGGAAATCTGTCTCATAGGGTGTTCTGGGTCACACTTAGAAGACAAGGGGGAACATAATGGGGGCTTAGACATAAGGTACCCTTTACTTAACCCTGGTGAAATTACTGAAAGGTACACACATTAGTGCCCTGCGCCCAGGTGCCAAATGGCACTGACTTATGGCACTGAAACCAACTTGGTGAAAATATGAATGAACTGAAATCCTAGCTGTTTTTCTCAGATTTTTTTCACATCTTTTTAATTTATTTTCTTGTCAATTGCACTTAAAATTACTCCCACTATCCCCTCAAATTAATTTGTTACTTGTTCCTTTCTTTCCTCACTACTTAGATTGGCCAAATTGAGAATTTGTGGAATTAACCGTAATCAATCCCCGTGGGAACGATCTTTACTTACTCTTTATTACTTGTTACGATTGTGTATACTTGCACAATTGTGTTGTTATTTCACACAATAAGTTTTTGGCGCCGTTGTCGGGGATTGAAAGTGTTGATTTCTATAAGTTTTCAATTGAGTTAGTTTGGTTTAGTTGAGATTTTTGCTCTTGATGTGTGTTTTTTTAGCAAGAAAATTTTCTGTTTTGTTTTGTTTCTGTGTTGGTGGTGTTGTCTTTGTTGTTCTTAGCATTGCTCACCTTGTTTGTTGTTTGTGAAAAAAGAAAAATCCACTTCTAAACATGGAACAATATTATTCTGACTCTATGCAAGCAAGGAATGCCCAACCACAATATGTCAACCATGAATTTTATGGAGGTAAATATGAATGGGGCTGTTATGAGACAAATTTCATGTCCATGACAATGCCAAATGTGGATTATGGCATGGAAAATCTCATTTGGGAGCAAGAGTCTTATCCTCAAGCTCAATTCGAAGAACCCCATAAGGAATCCTCCAACCTTGAAGCTATGTTAGCTCAATCCATTGAGGCTACCAAGGAGTATACCGAAGACTTTAAAGTCTCATGCAAGAATATGGAGGCTCACATTAAGACAATTTTGGAGTTTCTAAAAGAGGAGAATTGCATTGAAGAAGTAGTTGAACAAGAAGAAGAGTGTGTGGAGTTAAAAATTGAACATGATTTTGTGGAAGTAGTGGAACAAAAACAAAAAAAGAGTGTAGTAGTAGTAGAAGAAGAAAAAGAAAAAAAGAAAAATAGTAACATGGAAGAGAAACCAAGGGAGAGCTATGAAGAGAGCTATGTGACAATTCAGATTCAACCTTTGGTGATTGAAGGGAAGAGTAAAAATCAGAAGTCAGAATCTGATGTGCAGGAATCTGAACATGCTGCTGCCCAGAAAATTATGCAAAAATTCTGAGAACCGAAGTTGGTGCCATCCCTAAGACTGCATACAAGACTGCACTGCAATTTTTCCCCCAAGTTTGTTCCTCAGAGTCCCCCACAAGAAGAGTTTTATGAGCTTTATGAGATGAGGAACACATATCCCAAATGCCTAGTTGTTGGGGCATGGGAGCACTTGCTTCCTTATACCAAGTACATGGGATTTCTCCACAAGAAAAGGAAGCGAAAGGGTGACATTTTCTTTTTGTCATATTATCCACCCTAACTTGGGTGTTGAAGAGAGAAAAAAGTCAGGCTGAGGACTTCTGCAAACCAAGCGCTACTGGGAGGCAACCCAGATTCTAATAATTTGCTTTTGCTTTTGTTTGTTTGTTTTCTTGTTTTTATGTTATTTTCATTTCAGGTGGCCGAATGAAGAGGAGAAGGTGATGTGTCTTTGTGATAAATTCGATGAGGAGCCAATTGCCTATCTTGTGGGTAAGGTAGAGGCCGACTAAGAAAGAAAAGTGCTCGGCTTCAAGCAGAATGTTCTCACTCTAGCTCTTTTCTTTGTTTTTACGTAGTAAATATTTAGTATGTTTGTTTGTTTTGTTATTTGCTGAATTTTGTTTTAGTTTGTTTATAGGTTGCTTAATTTGTTGTTTTTGTGTTAACCCTTCATCTAGCATAGAACTTTTGCAGTGGGGACACTGCAAGGTACTATGTTGGGGGGTATAGTTTAAGATTGTGTTATGTTGCATTTGTAGCAGTGTTGTCCTATTTGTATGCTATTAAAAAAATGATTTTGGTTGACACATTGGCTAAACTTAATGAGGAATTTGTGCTTGAATGTGTTGGAACTTTGTGCTGATTGTCAATTGATAGGAACACTGACCTTTGACACAAAACCCTTAGCTTAAGAGGAAAGAATAGGTAGCTTGTTAACTAGTTGAAGTTGAACCCCTTTTGTGAACTGAACCTTGTTGCCAAATTTGACCAATAAGGGGGTATAGGCAATTAGATAAGTTTGGGGGTATGCTCATTGTAAATATCTAAAGAATCGGCCAATGCACACACTCTATTAAATAGAAAAAGCCAAAAATATAAATAAAAAAAAAGAGAAGAAAATGGAATGAACCTCTTTGTTGAGTAACCGGGTAACTTCATTATAATTGTTGTTATTCGCGTCAAAAGGTAAAGAGGCAAGTTCTAGTAAAAGGCAAAAAAAAAATAGTAAAAATTGAATAAGTGTGCATTGTGCCTTGATCATTCAAGTTATGTTTGTATCTTATGCAGCCCCTAGTACCCAAATTGTAAGCCTATTCCCTTTTATTTGATTAGGAGGTGCAAATTAGGGACACTTTAGGGGGGAAGCTGAGATGACATTGATAGGACTATACTAGCTTTCTAATTGAGCATAAGGGGTGCACACACACACTTGAGGTTAGTGGAACAAACCAAGGAAGCATGATGCACAAAGGGATTGCTTGCAAAGTGTTAGTCTGAAAGTGAAGCCATGTGAAAACCACTCAATAAAAATTTTGTTGTTTGAATTCACTTGTTCAGTGCTGCTGCATTTGTGACAACTTTTCTGTTTTCTGCTGTTGTTCATGTGTCATTACTTGAGGACAAGCAATGGTTCAAGTTTGGGGGTGTGATAACTCTTAGAAATAAGAGTTATTTATGCTTTTATGGCTATGAATCGTGTGAGTTTAAGAGTAATTTAGATCCTTTAATTATTAGAATTGTGTAAATAATGGGATTTCCCTTGCTTGGAGCTGTTTAAGGCACTTTGGTGTTTTTGTGAGCATTTTGATGTGTTTTGACATTGTGCAGGATTTTTATGAAAATTGCTCAGTGCCAAGTTTTGGTGCCATGCCACGGCACTGTGTTGATAACAGCCCCTGTTACTACAGCAGCGTTTTTTAAATTCATTAGAGCTGAAGGAAACTTTGTCCTTTATTGCAATGTTGCAGAGTGCATTTCTGATGGTCCCCACTGTTCTGTAGTGTTTTCTCTCTCTGCTAAAGGACAAAAGCCTTTATTTTTGGGCCAAAAGGAATCAACTTTCATTGGGTTTACCATTGGAAACCCATTTGAGGAGAGGCTATAAAAACAAAATGACCTAATCAAGGAAAGGAGGTCGTGTAGGGTCAGTACCTAGATTAGAATTGTTTTTATTCCTCCTGACAAGAAATGCCATCCTCAACATCACCTTCATCCATCATTCTTCATTTCCATATCCCTTCCATATACCATTTTTATGAGAAAAACATCTTTGAAAAACATGGAGGTCGAACCAATCTCGGACATAGCAAGGAAATGCAAAGCAACAAGACATTGTTGCGTTGAAGTGTTCTCTCATCTTGACAGATTTGAAGGCCTCCACGTCTTTGTTTTCGCTCGCTTGTAAACATTTCAAGATCGCAGATTTCTCGTGCCATGACGGCAGCTTTTGGCACCGCCGCTATTCTATGTTTTTGTTTATTATGAGCTAAATACTTTATGCTAGGATGATGTGATTTTGTATTGAATCCTTGTTGGTGAATGTCTATCAGTCTTTGCCTTTGAACCTTTGACTCATGCGCATTTATTTACAATATGCTTGACCTAAGTTTGGCCAACTTTTGTTGGGTACATGTATGTTAGGTGCTGAAAGGCGGTAACATGTTGAATTCATGAGTTAATATGAGGGGTATTAATTAAGGGACACTTTAATTAATTTTGATTAAACTAGACATAGGAAATCTGTCTCATAGGGTGTTATGGGTCACACTTAGAAGACAAGGGGGAACATAATGGGGGCTTAGACATAAGGTACCCTTTACTTAACCCTGGTGAAATTACTGAAAGGTACACACATTAGTGCCCTGCGCCCAGGTGCCAAATGACACTGACTTATGGCACTGAAACCAACTTGGTGAAAATATGAATGAACTGAAATCCTAGCTGTTTTTCTCAGATTTTTTTCACATCTTTTTAATTTATTTTTACTGTCAATTGCACTTTAAATTACTGTCACCATCACCTCAAATTAATTTGTTACTTGTTACTTTGTTTCCTCACTAATTAGATTGGCCAAATTGAGAATTTGTGGAATTAACCGTAATCAATCCCCGTGGGAATGATCTTTACTTACTCTTTATTACTTGTTACGATTGTGTATACTTGCACAATTGTGTTGTTATTTCACACAACAGTTTGCACAAGCACCCTGACCGACCTCGTGCCGAGACCGCGTGCACGAGCTCGTGATGACAAAGCCTTGTGCGTTTGCACAAGCACCCTGACCGACCTCGTGCCGAGACCGCGTGCACGAGCTCGTGATGATAAAGCCTTGTGCGTTTGCACAAGCACCTGATGAAGAGACCGACCTCGTGCCGAGAGCACCTGATAAAGAGATCGACCTCGTGCACGAGCTCGTATCAAAACCTTGTACAAACACGACATGACGACGCTTACAGTTCCTTACAGACAAGGACGTTGAACGTCGACATCAACGGACTTCGACAAACAAGTCACCACCTCGACATGCGAGCTAGCGACTTGGGGGGCAACTGTTCCGGACTGGGCCGAGGCCCAATCCGAAGAGTCATCCGCCAGCCCATTACCAAAGTCGGTTCCCACCGCCTTGCCACTAGACCGAATCGACGTGGCCGATTCAACGGTCCTCAGCATTCCGCCCATCCCATCACAGGTCGGTATAACGATCTGACGGCATCCCGGGCACCACACGGGAACCGCCCTCACCGACCTTGACTCCTATAAAAGGAGAGTCACTTCAAACGATTGAGGTATTATTCATTTCATCACTTCTTCACTTACCTCTTACACGCACTGACTTGAGCGTTGGAGTGTTTGCATGTACACCACCACCACACGCCGTCGTCGTCCGACCTGACGCCACCGTACCGCTTCTCTCCGGTCATCGTCCTAAAGTTCTGTCCAGAACAATAGTCAATTTGGATAAGTCTTTGTTGGCCTTGACAGACTTCATTGAATTCATTTGACGAACTTGATATTGATATAACGATTCCCTCGTCGAATGAAATGCCAAGTGATTTATAACTTAGTTGTTTTTCTCATTTTCCTTTGCATAGTCCTTCGAAAAGAGAAGTAATCATTACTTGGGCATATACGAACCTTCGACAATCTTCATTTTCTTGTTTGTCTGAATCTTCAATACCTATTGAAACCAAATTTACAATTTGACACCCAACAAATTGCTTACTGATACTATTGAATAGAATTACCATTATCACACAATAAGTGTGGAAGGTTTGGATACGTAATTTGGTTGTCGTATCTTAAGAGCATCCACAATGAGAGAGTTTAAAAAGTATTAAACTATTAAGGAGTGGGTACTACATTTAGTAAATTTTGTTGGAGGTACCAAGTTGGAAAGGTGTGGTGCTTAAATTGAAAAAAGGAAAAAAAAAGTGATGTGTACGTGTGAGACCCACTTAAAAGCTTCAATATGGGTGCTAAGTTGGAGATGCTCTAAGGGAACGATGACATTGATTGTTGATGTTTATTACAAAGAGCACATCACATATTTGTTATAAAAAAAAATAGCACATCACATCCTCGGATGTTTTTTTTTATTGTGCTTATTAGTTTCATCAAACTTTTTAATTCCACGTATTATCTACAATTTATTCATTAAAAGTCTGTTCGGGAGTTTAGAGGGAAGAAAAATCTAGGAAATGGCTTATAACCAATAATTTGTTAGTAATATGGAGAAAAATTAACCTCAAAAACTCTCTAAAGTCATCTTTTAGTTCACTTTATGGGTTCTTCAAAATTGGAGGAACTCTACATAAAATAGAAAGGATTTTGGATGGTAATTTTTCTCTATATTACTAATAAACTAGCTATGTAACTCGTGTTATACATGAGTATTCATACATGTGTATTTTGTTAATTAACAAGTCATGTATCACATATATAAAGAATAAAAAATTAAAAAAAGTTTCCATTCTAAATTTTAAAAAGTAAGAGAGATTTTTGCATATAAATATAATAAAAAATAGTATTATAAATTTAAGGTACAAATACTGCAAATATAAGATTGAATTTCATTATTTTGCAATACCAAAAATTAAAGAAGAAAAATTCTAAATTTATCGAAATACATCATTCTATTATCTTTATTAAATTATTGAAAACCTTTTAACATTAAAATAAGAAAATATTTGTATAAGAAATAACTTCAAAATATTATAGAATATATCCAAAATAAGCTAGAAGAAAAGCATTTCATTATAACCAAGGGAGAAGGATAATAAAATTTTTCTTATAATTTCTATCTCCATTTATTGGAAAAAAATTTAAACTTTAGTACATATAAAAAATATGAATTAAAATTAAATTATAACTTATAAGATTTAAGATAGTGTAATTTTAATTTTTATTCATCCCTTATAATTCTCATTCTTGTTGCGATCGTTATTCAATTCCATCAAGTATAATCAGAAGTTTCTTTTTCTTGGGTTTGGGCCTAAAGTATAATCAGAATATTTCAACGTATCCTCATTCTTGATTTCAGAGTTGAACATTTTAATACATAATTTAACATGGACAAAAAATTAGCGTCCGTGAGAGTTGGTCCGATAACAGGTAGCCCAACAATAGATCTATGATAGGTTCGAATATCATGTTAGAATTTGGGTTTGAGTATAGCTCAATCCTAAAATATAGCTCATTTGGTGAGAGTTGCTCCACACTTATAACTACTAATCAGACTATCTCATTTTCCTTTTTGTGCATGCTATATTGTGATCTATATATTAATGTGTTTTTTTTATATAGTTTCTATCTTCATGAGAAATAAATATTCACCCATATAAATATGTATACAAGTTCGCTTTTTTTTTGGTACATTATACAAGTTCGCTTTAATATATGTATAAAAGTCAGAAACGACCCATGCGAGTGCACAAATAAGTGAATAGTTATTTAATTATGTTTGATTTTAAGTAATTATTTAATATTTAATTTTATATACAAGTTCGCTTTAAATATGTATAAAAGTTGAAAACAACCCATGCGAATGCACAAATAAGTGACTAGTTAAATACAATATAAAGTAATGTCATCATGTGTAAAACTTTGCTTTTTTTCCCTTACATGAATAAACGAGTTTAATAACTATATATTGACTATATAATAAAAATATTTTACATATATATCCAATCATGTTTACTACTTTAGGACATAATAATATTACATTGTAATATTTCTTAATCAATAATAAAATGATAAATAAGATGAAATATCTATAGAAAACTTATTTATATTGCTAATACACAATTATTAATCTATAATTAAATTATTGGTGTATATACCACATTAATTTATTAACACTATTTTTTGACAAAATTTTTTAGGCAAAATTACTCTAGAGGTCATTTATCATAATTTAAAGTTACACTTTAGTCCTTTATCTTTTATTTTGTCAAGTTAGTCCCTTAAGTATTAAAACGTTAATACTATTGGAGTTTTTTATGTCGAGTTGGTCCCTTTAAGTATTAAAAAGTTGACATCGGGGATACGTGAAAAATGACCAAAAAACTAACAATGTTAACATTTTAATACTTAAAAAACTGACTTGACAAAAATGAAAGATAAAAGACCAAAGTATAATTTTAAATTAAGATGAATGATATATGAATCTTAATTCTGAAATAATTTTGACTTTTTTTATGATACCCTTTTTCTAGACAAATTACACTACTTTTTAATCACTAGAAAATTTATTTAAATGTTTCGTCATGACAATTTTCCAATTAGTATTCGACAATTTTGTAATCGTACTAGCAACAATTGCTAATCCAATGCGAGTGAGTATAAATAGCAAGGTTGTCAAAACCGGACCGACCATCGAACCAAACAAGGTACCGATTCAAGGTTCAAGGGTTTGACTCGACTGGAAACGATAAAATAATATTTGTAAAGATTTTAATATAACATATAAAGTAATAATAAATAAAAAAATAACATAATTCTCATAACTCCACAACATTAAAAAATTAAACTTCCACTTAAAATATTATAAGTCAACATATAACATGTAAGATTACATATTAAATCAAAGCAAATAGGTCACAATAACATTCTAATATTCAATAATCGTAAATACTTCGATGTAAATACTCTCATAATAACATTAAGAGGAATGATATTTGGACAACCAAATATTAGACAACTTTCGCAACAATCAATTGAGTGGTTAACGCAATTCAAATACATGGTTAATTACATTCAGTGAATGGTTAATGGATATGTCAGGTGTTGAAACTCATTAACCATTAAAGTAACTTTATTAACCACGAATTTGAACGTGATTAATCACGATTTTTAGGTGTTCAAATCTACATATAGTTGAATACCTGAAAATCGTGGTTAACGTTCAAATTCGTGGTTAATGAAGTTACGTTGATGGTTAATGAGTTTTAACACCTGACATATCTATTAACTATTCACTGAACGTAATTAACCACGTATTAAACTGCATCAACTACTCCATTGGTTGTCGCAACAGTTGTCTGATATTTGGTTGTCCAAATATCATTTCTCTAACATTAATATACACATTTATTTTAAATTTTGTTATAATATTTGGTTTAATCCATCTATGTACAAAAAAAAATGGATAAAAAATTCTCTCATGTGCAAAAAATGACATCATTTTCTATTTTTCTTAAAAAATACTCCCTCCGTCCTTTAATATAGGACCTTCTTTGACCATTTCACGCCTCTTAAGAAAGTGAGTTTTATTAGTTATTAACATTGAATTTGTACAAAATATGTGCTATTTTTTCCCAAGTTATCATTCTCATTTTTTAAGATTATTAAGAGAGAATTAATGCACATTGGTATAGAAGTAATTTTTTTAAAAAAATAAAATTAATTCACATTGGTATTTGAAAATAGTCTTATATTAAGAGACAATAAAATTTTACCAAAAATGTCTTATATTAGAAAACAGAGTGTTAAAGTTAATAATTAAGTGCTGATTATTAACTTTAACACGGAGGGAGTAATAAAAAATTTGCTATTTTTTCGTGAACCACAGCAAATCGGTTTTTGCTCGGGTTTGTCCGGTTATATCAGTTTTTACTGGTTCGCCAATTTGTGAGCCATTTTTAATAGGTCAATTATCAGGTTCATATAAACCAAATACAGGTCTGGTTCCTAGTTCAACCAATCCAACCAAGATCTGGCTTTGAGAACTATGAGAAACAGTGAGTGGTGTGCCCTCTACCTAAAGCAGAGTGGGAGTAAAAATGGTCGAGGGAGCCTCACGCGAATCACGTTCATGGCTCCTGCCCCAGTTACCCACCGACACTTGTTCACTTTAGCGCGGCGGTCATTTCTATGCGTTGCACCTTTTCAATTTGCTCATTCATTCATGAATCGTGACATGTACTATTATTTTATTTTCGAAAAACAAGCTTAACATTTTTCGATTATCAAATAGTAGCAAAATAGTTTTTTTTTTTTTTACATCTTTCAATATATCAGATACACACATTTTCGCTAAATAATAAAAAAATTATCGAGTTATTGTATGAAAAGAATTTTACATTTATCTTTTTATTGATTTTTTTTTTTTGGCTTTATCAGCCTAACGACCTACTACGACTCCAAAGAAATACTGAAGGCGTGAATGATTCAACCCGCGCCAAAGTCGACAAATACCTTACTACAAGAAGACCACAAACCTTTTTATTGATTTGTTATTCACATTTCATGCAACGTTTAATTTAAATTAAAGTTCAACTGCGTTGCCTTATCAAAAAAAAAAAAAAAGGTTCAATTGCATTGCGATCATTCATATTGCATTATCACTCGCGCTTTTCAGTTTCCCCACCAGCTGCTCAGCTTTCAATTCTCATCTCCGATGTCAACGTTTTATCTTTCATCCACTGTTATGCTTTGCACGTTGCGACCTAAAAATTAATAGTGCTATGTAATATGCTTTTAACTGTACTTAAGATGATTCAAGGACTATGCACCCCAAAAAAAAAAGAGATGATTCAAGGACTCAATTTTTTTTTTCAGAAAAAATATAGAAAGTTAATTACAAATTTACATTATTAAATTCATTTAAAAACCTTAAAAATATATAATTTAATTTGTATACATAGTTGATGTAAGAATATTTTATACATACAACCAATGATGTGTTGTCACATTATTTAATGAGTATGGTAAGTCATACGTTTTAAACTCATCAAAAGAAGTGACAACATATCATTAGATAACTGTGTAAAATATTTTTATATCGACAATGCGTAGAAATTAAACTAAAAATTATAGTAATAGTTTACATATTAACGTAACTTCTATTTCTTATGGTAGTAATTTTTTTGACAAAAGTAACAATAAAGAGATTTTCTTTTTTCTCATAAAAAAGAGATTTTTTTTGATATATAAGTTTTTTTTTTGGGTAAATTTTGATAAGCTTATTTATTACCATAGTTTGTGAGTGCGATGATATCTGTCAAGGAAAGATGATCATATAAAGGAATCCACTAATCAGATAAGAAATTTAAATCTATGCGCATCAATGAGATCAGAGAATAAAATTTTAGGCGGTATACTCACAGACGTATGGGGTTAATATTTTAAAAATGGTAAATTCTTTTTTTTAAAAGTGCAATTTTGTATATCTTCAAAAAAAGTGTAATTTTGTAAATGATTAATATATTCTTTATAATAGAGGTGTAAATGAGTTGAGTTATTCGTGAACTATTCGAGTTCGGCTCGTTAAATGCTCTGTCAAGCTCGTTTGTTTAGTTAAATAAACAAACTCAAGCTTGAGATTGAGCTCGATTATTTAAATGAGCTGCCTCAAACCTTACAAATTTTCAACATTAACGGCTCATGAATAACTCATTTGAGGGTCTAACTGTCTTTTTCAGTTTATATTTTATTTTTCGTGTAATTTTTACTATGTAATTCATTGAATTTTGAAAAGATGCTATAGTGGGCTGCTGCATTTAGTTCAAACATTTTTCTCAGGTATTGTGAAGAGACATGTTTTGACTTTCGCCCGTGTATATTATAAATCATTTTAGAATCCTTACCGTCATCATGGCTCAAAGAAATTTTGTGAACTATATATTTGCTGATTAGAAATGGATATGCCTCTTCCTTCATCAAATCTCCCCCAGTTCATAAATTTCTCACAGTGCTTGAATATTTGTTTTACAATGTTTCGCTCTCCTTACCAATCCGTAAGTCACATTCACTTGACCAACACCACATTGGTAAGAAAATGTAATTAGAAGAATTTTAAACATATTCAATTAAAATGCAGTGTTTGAGTGTTTACTACAAAAAATTCAAAATTCTTTAGTAATGATGGCACTAACTTAGGAAATCAAAATTAAATAGTTTTTTTTATATTTTATTCCTTTTTGGTTGAGAGGTATTAATATTTTTGAATTTCACATATAACATGTTAAACACATATTTTTATTTGTAGATTATTACATAATATTGCAATCTTTATTGACTAAATAAACTTTAAAATAATTTAAGAAATATATTCATAAATATAAAAATAATTAAGTTACAAACGTGCTTAATAATCAACTCAAACTTTACTTTTTTTTTAGAAAGTCAAACTCAAATATTTAGTTAGGCTCGATTAAGTAAATGAGTCAAGTCAAAGTTTTACAAATTTTTTATAAGCCAAACTTAAGCTTTAAGTGCTCGGCTTGCTCGACTCGTTTGAGAGAACATGGGAAAGATTTGGTTGCTCTTAAGTGAATTTTTATTTATAAAATAAAATAAAATAAATTAATAATTGATGAAAAAGGTAATAAGTAATAATTTCAACATATTTATAATAGTGTAAAAAAACGCATGCATGATATAGAATTTAATTACTATGTTTTTTTATAAATCATAAAGGAAAAAAGTAATAACTATGCATTGATAGTATAAAAAAAAATTATATGGATTTTCATTTATATCTTATAGTAATATAATAGCGAGGTAGTAATAAAATATGATTAGACATTTAATTAATAAAAAGAAATATGGTTAGATATTTCTGTAAAAATTTTGTTACACTGTCAAGCACATCGTCATTAAACTCTATGATATATTATGTACGTAAGTATAAAATCAATAATTATTTTTTATTAGCAGTGAATTTTTTATTTTATTCTTTAAAATAAATTATTTATTGTAAAAAAATTATTTGCAAGAAAGAAATTAGAAGAGGCGATACGGAATTCAGTGATTCCTCAAGTCGATTACTAATCTTTTTATAATGAGAAGTACAAAGGAAAAAATATACTTTTTATAATTTTTTTTATTACATAATTAACGATTATTTTAGTTACCTTTGTTAATAAATCAACACATAAAAAAATTTAATCTATGTACAATTTTAAATATTTAAATACTATTTTTATGTGCAAAATTACGTTTTTTTTGATACATCTGTGCTAAATTACTTTATTACTCCTTTCGATTATATATATAAGAGATATTTTTTTTTCACAAAAATATATCTTTTATCGAAGGGAGTATTAATCAATAACACCTTACCAACATCCATTAATGTTTTAATCTCATTGCGCCAACCCTTATCTCTCGTCTTATGTCTGTCCTTGTGACAGAAACACCCACTTAACGACTAACGAAGACAATTACCGATCTACTCCATCTTTTGGGTGCGCACTTCACTCCCTTCCCTTCCCTTCAACCCCACAAAACCTGCCTTTCTTTCCAGCAGTATCACTTCAATCCAACCTATGGAAACCAACAAACAGCAGCAAAAGAAGAAAAATGGTTTGTGCCACTTGTCTTCTCTCTACTACTCTCCACCTTGCTCATACTCCTTTCAATTTTCGTCTCCTCCGATTCCTCCTCTCTCCTTTATCTCTACCGTTCACGCGCCAGAAAGGAATCACCTAATTTCGTGGAGTCAAAGCTGAGGGTATCTTCCACGTCATCCAGAAACTCCCTTCCCAGGATCGCTTACTTGATCTCTGGTTCAGTGGGTGATGGGGAGAGTTTGAAGAGGACTCTTAAGGCACTTTACCATCCAAGGAATCAGTATGCTGTGCACTTGGACTTGGAGGCTTCTCCTAAGGAAAGATTGGACCTTGCTAACTTTGTTAGGAACGAGCCTCTTTTTGCTGAATTGGGTAATGTTAGGATGATCGTTAAGGCTAACTTGGTTACTTATAGAGGACCCACTATGGTCACCAATACCCTTCACGCTGCTGCCCTTTTGTTTAAGGAAGCTGGCCATTGGGATTGGTTCATCAATCTCAGTGCTTCTGATTATCCCTTGATCACCCAAGATGGTACTTCCTTCCTTCCTTCCTTGTTATTTGGTACTTTTTTTACCCCTTAAGTTTGTGTCTTGACGAGTAACACGATGCAGTGTTTTTGTTATTGCGTGTGTGCGTGTCTTTGTGGAAATTCGTTTGAAACGAGGATGGACAGTTATTTTTTTGTCTTGGCTGTTTTCCAATCATCAATTTAGTGTTTTTTAGTGATTTAATTGCTGTTTTGTTTTGGAATGCATTTCTGAGTAGTGATAACCTGACATGCCTGTTTCTCGATGAGGTTATTATAGGCTGCAATCTGTTGCAAAATTTGCTCCGAGATAAATATAAGAGATTTTGTTGATTTAAATGAGTCTGATCTGGTGCCAATCTTTGTTCAAATTGTTCTCTCTACTAGTTTGCTCGTCAGTGAGTTTTTTTTTTTTTTTTTTTTTGTCAGCACTCAGGCCTTCCCCACCCCCCCCCTCCTGGAGGCCAGGGTGTTGGGGGGGGAAGTATACCAGGTTGCAGATAAAACTGTTTGTTTGTAACTCACTAGTTTATGCATTTTTTTTTTTTTTTTTTAATGTTTGGAAGCCATGTATATTGGATGCATACTAATATTCTTATAAGGAAATATCTCTCTGATGGAAAGTTTGATGGTTTACTTGTTAATTCATTAGTACTTACAAGAGAATGAGAACTATGGACTATGTTGTCATGTAGTCATGTTTTCACATTCATCTACTAGCTCTTTCAATTTACTACATCTCTTTTGCACAACAGATCTGCTGCATACACTGTCATCTATTCCAAGGCACCTTAACTTCATTGAGCACACCAGTGATATTGGCTGGAAGGAGTATGTTGCTAATCCTTTTGTCCCTTTTTTTTTACTGTGGTCTACTTCATTTTCTTCACCAATCGCAAGTAACATGCAGTTTTGTGAAATGTCAAAATGTATCTCTTCTATTCTAGTAAATCTTACAATGTTTTCATTTTTCGATAGAGATCAGAGAGCCAAGCCTGTTATAATTGATCCAGCACTTTATAGCATCAATAAATCTGATGTGTTTTGGGTGACAGAGAAAAGAAGTGTTCCCACAGCATATAGGCTGTTTACAGGTGAGAAACATGGTATCTGATGCCTCTCGTTTCTTATTCAATCTCTACGTTGTTATTTTCTTCATGCCAGCTTAATTATTTTTCCTCTCTCGAATTTGTAGAATGTTTCAGTAGTATGAGACATCTAACCCTTAAATAGATTTAAGATATTACAAACATCGAAAGAACTGTAAAAAGAAAAGATTCTGGTTTGATGTTGTTTCAGTAGTGTCCTGAATCCAATTTTAAAAATGACTTCAGTAGTCAGTGTCTTTGAGTATGATTACTCAGAGAGAAGTAGATCGCCCCTTCACTTTTTTCAGTTTGTCTTGAACTCAATTTGCCATATGTCTCTGGTACTGGTTGATTATCCTAATACAGCCTTTGTTAATGAGTTGTGCATCTCTTCCCTATAGACTTATTTTATTCATCCATTAGGTCTAATTGCATATGCTTTTTCTGTTTCTTTTTCCTTATTTCACCTGAAGCCATTTGCAGCTAAACTAGCGCATGAGATCACCCAGTTTACTTGAATCTGTGAGATACAACACCTAATCATCAATCAAGCTTTTTTCATTAGCTATCCACAACTGGAACACTTAAATACGGAGAGAAATTAACTTGAAATCATTACTCCTACCTCTGTGCTATCTAATTTTTCATTGCTACTTGATTTTGCTCAGGTTCTGCCTGGATGATGCTTTCTCGCCAATTTGTTGAATATATGTTATGGGGATGGGATAACTTGCCTAGAATAGTCTTGATGTATTATGCCAACTTTCTATCTTCCCCTGAAGGATACTTTCACACTGTCATCTGCAATGCTGAGGAATTTCGCAACACTACCGTGAACCATGACCTCCACTTCATATCATGGGACAACCCTCCGAAACAACATCCACACTTCCTTACAGCTGATAACTATCAGACAATGGTGGAAAGTAATGCTCCTTTTGCTCGGAAATTTGGCAGGAATGAACCTCTCTTAGATAAAATTGATACCGAACTCTTGGGACGAAACGCCCATGGTTATATGCCTGGCATGTGGTTCCGTCAAGCAAATCCAAACATCACCAAACCGTATTCTTTTATTAGAAATATCACTGAACTTAGACCCGGCCCTGGGGCAGAAAGACTTAAACGCCTTATCAATGGTTTGTTATCAGCAGAAGATTTTCAGAAAAATCAGTGTTCTTGACACACAGGTTCAAAACACCTGATATGCTTATTGCTGCATTTTCTTCACCCAACAGCAACATGCAAACAATTGGTATTACTATTTCCACTTGACACATTGAGACCTATCAGGAAAGATGAGGAAACAGAACAGAAAACACAAAGGATAGCAGCTTCTTCAGAAACACGGTTTGCCGCCGACTTATGTTTTTACACTAATTTTAACACGACCGCGAATTTGTTGTCCTTGTGTATCAGTTTCAGTTGGTTCACACGATTCATTAAATTTTACTGGATGGCAATGATATGCCATCAACGCAGTTGGTGTAATCTGTAGAATGTATTTGTAGCAAATAAATGATTATTATAAGATATTTCAGTTATATGATACACGGGCAGGATGCCTGTTAAAGTTGGGAAGTGTTACGAGGCCACAAAAATCTCTTGTTAATGTCAAGCTGCTGCAGTGTACCCTGCCTTCTTGAGTTATTAACCTCATGAATTCAGCATCTAAGGGACAATAATTTACATATGATTTTTCTTTTCATGGCTTTAGCCTGTAGGCTCTTGCAAATAAAATAATTGTTTGTTAGCATAATTTTAATTTTTAACATTTTATTTTGGTACAAATTATATTTTTAACATTTTTTTTTGGTACAAATTATATTTTTAACATTATCGTTAATAATAGTAAGCTCAAATTATTAAATTTTGTTAAGATAAATTTCATTCAATAATATAAAAGTATTAAATGTCAAAAAAATATGTCACACAGTTCTAGAAACAAATTGTGCAACCAGAAATCATGGCATTCCACGGATCCAGGCTCCAGCTTCATTAAAAAGAATGTCTCGAAATGAAAAGCCGATTCAACACATCCGCAATTTGAACGCCATGTCCACTAAAGCTGTGGCAATATTGTATTTCAGCTATGATTGAATTGCTTAAATAGGAATATATTGCCACGATCCTTGTAGGTGGGAATCTAGCTTTCTTAATTGTATTTCGTACCTATTTATTCTTTCATCGAATAAACTTAATTTAGTTCATAATTTTTTTTGGGTAAGATTTTGCTGTCCATATTAAATTGGGTCCCTCTAGTAGTCCTGATTGCTGGCAACAACTAGCTATGCTTAAATCAACAAGTAGCTTATAGATGAATTAACATTGTTCTTTTCCTCACCCAATAGCTAGGTTTGCTGCTCTTTGCCACTCTTCGTATTTTTTAATTTTTATTTTTTCTCTTCCTCTTTTTTTTTTGTTGTTGATAGAATTCTCTTTCTCTTAATTGTTCTGTTTTACTGTTTCCTCAATTTTTTGTGCACTAATTCTTACTTTCCTAAACTACAATTTGTTTCATACCATGATTAGTCGTTTTTAGTGGTCCAAAGTTAAAAATTGAAAGCGGTATAAGATTTATGAAGTTTTGATAACTAATCTTTTTCTTATTTTTTTCTTGTGACCAGATCGCATCTGAAGAGGGGCTTCCTTCAAACCCTAGTAGAGATGTTCTCTAGTGAGAGTGCAACACCTTTAGTTTCAGAAGTACAACTCAGTTTAGTTACCTTTTAGGCTTTTAGTCAGAGGCAAATCTTGCGATGTAAGTTTCTTCCTTCTGATGATTTGCGATGACTCTGGACTTGGGCTCCTTTGGGCCTGTTTTTGTATTCCTGGGCTTTGGCCTAGTGGCAATGAATTATTAATCTTTTGACCCAAAAAAAAAAAATAACTTGAAGATGCCCAAGCTACACAAAACACTTGTGACTTGTGAGTTACTTGTTTTGTAGGATTGTGAATCTCTCCAAGATTTTTCTTGACCAAGCAAGAGACCCCGGGTATGGTCATATGGACCTGGGTCAGCCCCTGGATGGGTTTTGGTTTGCTGCATTGGAGCACTCTAGGGCCTTCAATTTAAGCTTCACTACACCACCTTCTCCTTCTTTAGAGACACCGAAACAGCATCGTCCATGGGGATTGGGGAATATAGCTCCCTCACGATCTTGGCATCGTGCGCCATCTTCCTCTATTCTATCTTATAAAAGTTAAATAAAAATAAAAAATCAATTCAATCTAAATGGATTCTCTCCTTTTTCTTCTCCCTTATGTTTTCATTTAAAAAAAATACATGTACATTAGTATGAACGGGATAGAAATTCTCAAATAAAATAAAAAAGAAAAAAAAGATTAGAATTAGTTACAGTTATAACTAATTCTAATTACTTATTGTTCCTGACAGAATTCCGACTTCCGATGTAGTTGGGCGAGCACCAAAGGCGAAACCATGAATCAGTCCAATGTTCTTGAGGTGATCTCTGGCGAGGACGATCTCTGGTGAAGGCCTTTTGGTTGAGGCTTATGGAATGAGTTAGTTGCCATTGGATGCGATAGACCTCCCCTATTTAAAGAGGTCAGATGAGAGATGTACAAGGTGCTTCCAGAATAGTGGAGAGGAAGTTATGGGAGATGTTACTAGAAGACACCGTGGTCAATTAACCGTCCTCAACCACTGTAGTAATCAACTCGACGAATACTCCTTTTAGGCCAAGCGACGATAGGTCGAGTTGTTAGAGGACGTGTCCGAGCTTCATGGGCTTGGGCCGATCTTATTATGATGGTCCACAGCCCCCTCAAGCACGGGGACTGAATCTGCGAAGTGATTAAGAAACAAGCCGATCTTATTATGATAGTCCAATTATAGCCTTAACTAATTCTAGTTACAGTTATAGTCCCAAAGCATAAGTTGAAAACATGGTTCGAACCAGAGTGTTCGAGTTTCTCCCTCCCCTTTACCACATATACTAGACCCAAAAAAAATAAAAATTACAGATATATGCCGTTTACAAGAACGAACCTCGCTCCCAATCGTGTTTTAATTGACGCAACCTCACTCCTCATCCTAGTCACATGCTTTCTTCTACCCAGAAGCTGTCGTTGCCATTTGACAGATCCAAATCTCAATTTTCACGTAAATAAAATAAAATTGCATCACTTTCTCGAGAAAATTTCCCCTTCCACCGGGAGAAGCTGAAGCTTTGATCGTCTCCACCGTCCTTTTCCATGGCAAATGCCTGGAAAAGAGATAAATCCTCGAGACTAGTCTCCCCAAAGTTGCTCTTTTTACTCTTCTCTTCCACTCTCCTCTTGTTCTTTTTCTTCTTCGCCTTCCTCCCCACTCGCCCCTCAAACCCAAACCCTAGCTTCCTCACCCTCAAGACCTATCTCTCCTCAAATGTAATTTCCTCTTTCGATTGCATGAAATCCCCTCAGGCCCACCCCGTCGTTGCGAGCATCGTTGAAGGCGTTCGGTACCCGTTTCTCTACTCGCTTTCGGATTTCGGAACCCTACCCGACAAGCCCCACAAGAACATCCAGAGGGTCCTCAAAGGGAAACCTTTTCGCAAACCCGATATCTCGGTGACCATTCAGGAGGTTCTGGAGAAGGCCAAAAGCGAGGGAAGTGATGGATTTGTTGTGGATGTTGGTGCCAACGTGGGTATGGCGAGTTTCGCCGCCGCGGCTATGGGGTTCCGCGTTTTGTCATTCGAGCCTGTTTTTGAGAATTTGCAGAAGATCTGTGAAGGGATTTACTTCAATAGGGTGGCGGATTTGGTCACTCTGTTTGAGGCTGCTGCATCAGATCATCTTGGTAACATTACCGTTCACAAGGTAATATTTCTGTTTTTTCAAATTTTTAATTTTTTTTTTTCGTCTCTGATTTCGCTATGCTTGAATTGAATTTTGGTTCCTATATTTTTTGGCGAGTTTGTTAATTGAACTATAGTAAGGGATTGTGGAAGAAGGGTTCTGTTTGTGTAGTTGGATGATTGTATTAACGGTGGCGCAGCTAGCCTAATTTTTACGGAGTTGCTAAATATAAAGAGTAAATTTTTTTATAGGCGATATGAACTTCATTAAAATAAAAGAGCGACAAAAGTATTAAGAGTTTATATAAAAATAGTAATTAAGAAAAAATAACAAATTCTTTATTTTAACAAAACCAGTAGCCCAACTCAATTTATTAATATAAGACTTAAACAAAATGTCAACACTAGCTTTTAGGCCCTACAACTTTTCAAATCAAGAGATCATGTTGTGACTTGAGACCCATCCCTTAGCCAAAATTTATATTTGTGTTTTCCTATATATTTGTTTGAGGGCTAAAATAACTTTTACTTATATACTTAATGTATAGCATTTTACTTATATATTAATCTACTAAGCTCAGAAGAAAGTGGAGGAGATTGCAGGTGATGGGACAAAAAAAAAGAAGAATATAACTGTTTTGATTTTTAGAATGTACAAGTCTGGATAGTGATGAATGGATTTGTGTAAATGAATACCCGTTCCCTTGATTTTTTACTGTGGTTATTTTTCCTCTCACTCTTTACTCTCCAAAAGGTGAAGGTGGATTAGGCCACTTTTGGAGTTCTGGTTGACATTCCACATTTAACAGATTGCAAAAATTTAATGATAGACTTATATTTTAAATTTTTAATCATACTTTGCAAGATTGACTGTAGAATGCCATGTGTAAATGTAATTTATCAGGATGTTTGCAGAGTTGCTTCTAATTCAAGTATAGCAAGCAATTAGTGATGATTCAATTCTACTCTCTTCAGTTTATATTGGAATAGGTTTAGTGTTACAGAATAAGGTAATATACAAGTCAGTGGAAGCTTATTTACAGGCTTCTCTGGAAGTCATTAGCATGCTAAATAAGGTCGACCCACGTGCCATTTGTGTGGAGCTCATATTCAGGATATCTGTATACTATTGCATAAAGACTGATCAACTTCTCTTTATCATGCTCTAGACGAGGCTAATCAGTGTGCAGTTTTTTGACAAAACATGATGTGTGTGAAAATGGATTGGATCTTTAGCTACTAGTTGCAGCGTCCTCCAGAGTTTTCCTCTTTTTATCCAGCGGACCAATTCTGCTGCTAGCTTCCTTAGGGGCTATCTTTTCTGTTATCTTCTCTTGTCTACCCAATAAATTAGATGTTATGCTTCGCATTTGAAGTTTAAGGATATTTTTTTAATGAGCTATTTGAGAACAATCGAGGTGACTGTTGGATTTTGGAAGACCTGATTGACTTAGGTGGTTGGGCTGGGTGGAGATTTAAATAAGGTCCTAGGTTCTGGTGATGGTAATGACTTCCCAATTGCCCCCAAAAAATCCTCAAATTCCTGATTAAAAACTTGTTAGGGTAGTTAGTCCTGGCACTTGTGCTGGCATACTTTGAACAATTATCCAATGATCCATTAGAGAGCCAGCTGGTCTGCTTTCATTGGACAGACTTGGATGAATGTCACAAGTCTCAATATTTCCCTCTTGGGTAGCAACTGTTGTGGACATGAAATGTAAATGGACAAGAAAATCAAACCATTTATCATACAATGTTACTACTGCTTGTCTTTCATGTGCTGATGATCTTTTTCGTTTTCTTCTTTGGTTCTTAATTTACCAGTTGGTTGGTAGGCTGGACAACAGTGCGGTTTCTGCCACTGGAGCAAAGATGGCATTTAAATCCAATGAAGAAATAGCTTTTCAAGTACGCACTGTTCCTCTTGATGAAGTGATTCCAACGTCAGAGCGTGTGCTTCTGCTCAAAATAGATGTTCAAGGCTGGGAATATCATGTTCTTAAAGGAGCTTCAAAGTTACTCTCAAGGAAGGGAAGCCAAGCGCCTTATCTCATATACGAGGAAGATGAGCGTTTGTTACAGGCCAGTAATAGCAGTGCAAAAGAGATTCGAGATTTCCTCCGTAGTGTGGGTTATCACGATTGCACCCAACATGGCACAGATGCACACTGCACCAAGAAGGATTGATTGTAGTTTTGGTTTTCAGTTTTGCAGCCACTATATGGAAAACCAAGTCATTGCTAGTTTCTGTCTACACTTTCCAGATGAAAGCTGATTGCTGAGCGATGAACAAATAGATGAATCGATTACAGATGGTGATGGAAACACATTAAGACGAGGGGCAACTGCACGGCTAAAAGGAAGCTGCTTAATAACTACATCATCATGCAAAAGTGTCTACGTATGAAAGTTGGAAAGGCACATGCTCCTGGACATGCATTACATTCGACATGATTCTTGTGTACATCTCTTTGGATTTTACTGAGGTTTTGTATACAGGCTTTTAATTGTAGGCATTCATTAAATGCACGCTTAAGTTTCTGATTACATTAAAACCTATTTATAAAATATATTTGTGTATCAGACATACAAAAAAGAAAGCATCTCATGTTTGATTTGTCACAATCAATGTTAAGTCCTAAATCATACAGGAAAGTATATATCATTTAGCCAACATAATCCAAATAATTTATAAATGGGTACTGTGAATTTGTACATGTTACAGAGTAAAGTAGAATAACTTGCCAAGCTCAAAGAAATAGGGTGTGCTATACTTAAATGTTCTAGCAAGACTACATAATAATAATTGAATTGTTTATTTTGGTTCAACTTGTTGGCTGCTCAAAACACTCGAGAGCATTGCGTGGAAGGGAAACAGACAGTCTTCATTATCTCTCAAAGGCACAAACCACCACCCAAACTTCAGAAACCTCTTTGCGGGGGGTCACAGGATTTCTATGGTTTCAAAACTGTAAAAACACGAGCGTTTAAGAAACTTCAGAAATATTGTATTTTAGGGTATATTACTGAACTGATCAAATGACAAATTATGTAGACACCGATGCCACATAAAAAATCTGTCAATAAATTATAACGCTTCATAAATTTATGCAAGGGCTGAGAATTTCAGTAGGACCTGTCCAGTTATCACGCAAAATTTTTCTAAGACCCTCTTATGTTACAAGATTAAGGGCAGAAGACATAAGTCACACAACTACTAACCGAAGCAAGGACCTCAGAAGATAAATAGAAATTTACAACCTAAAGAGGTTGTTGCTCAAACTAAATAGTTAAAACAGGATGCACAAAGGGAAGATAGAACATGTATCCCGTTACTGAATTTGGTATACCTAGGAACAATAGGATGATTGTAATTCAGGTGGTGGATCGATACCTGAGGCTCTAACCATGCAACTCAGTCATTAGGATTCTTTTGGCCCGCTAGTTTTTGAAGGGCCAGCTCTTTCCACCATAACATCATAAAGCTGCTTTCCATTCTGCTTGGCAAAATAAATCAGCAGGAAAAAATGAAGAAAATGTTAAAGCTTAACATCTGCAACTCAAGTAAGAATTAAATCTAATTTCTGAACTATTTCCTATATGTATATATTTGCTTTACTTGCATCAAAACTGCTTACAAAGATTATTGGGAAGAAATGAATTTGTCCTTCGGGCTTTGTTTGTGTTTCCTTGAAGTAAACCAAGATAGGGAAGTTTGGCCACCAGAATTCCCAATTAACAAATGTTGAGTACCTGCCCAGCAAATAAATGCGCTTTTTTGTCCTACCTTTGTAAAATTCTAGTCAGAGTTGGCACAAAATAGGACACTTACTTCCAGCGGTTTTTTCCTCCAACGAAAGCATTCTCACCCGATTCTTGGAGCTGATCACCTATCTTTACCTCCTAAACCACATTTTGTATGTAACTCTAATATGAATAGCTAACGATAACAGAATACAAAGCACACTATAATGGTAAATATACATTTACATGAAGACATGCACGCGAAAATAATATGCAGTCGAAGTTATAGATTAGGTGGTAGCAGAAATTGGATGATGATTTGATATCAACGTAAGCCATTTGTAAAGTAACAATTGGTCAAGCTGCAGAACGTAGTATGTTTAGTAATGAATTAGTCTTTTCGCATCAAATTGATGCAATTTAATGATAAACTCATGCAATACTTGAAGGAAAAAGAGGCGGAGAAAACTTATCAAGACATAAATGTTTGAATCACAATTGTTCTCAGACATCACGGGGGTGAATTTTCTATTCAGGTTTATTATTACTAGAACTAGAAGGGTTTTCAGGAAAGTAAATAATGGAGACAAAGTGCTTGGAAAGCAAATACTAATATGAATAAACCAAAAAGTTATTGGAGAGGTAAGAAGGGAACAAACCAGAGCCTCATCATCAAAGACGAATCTCACTCTAGTAGTCTGGGGAAATAAAAGACAAAATATGAGAGAAAAAGTCAGCCTCTGAAAATGGATCATCGTGCTAGTTTGCACCTTTCTTAATTACACTTTCTTCTACTAGCAATTACCTGGAACAACAGAAGCAATCCAAGGAGACCAACAGGCACTGCAGGAACTAGATTATCTGTGTAAACCAACCCACCAGCTATACCTGATAGTACAATTTCAAATCATAATAATTTAGGACGGTTGTGAATCTGCTTATATAAGGAAAGACAAAAAGACTGAGTACACTTTCTTTCTTCTACTGATAATAATTACCCTCAATCAGATTTTGATTCACCTTGTTTCAAAGAATCCAAAACTAAGGCAGCAGATAGTCAGTCAACAGGGGCACTTATTTTTCAGATGAATCAAACTCAGTCCTTTATAAGATTGTAAATGCCCCAATTAAATGGCCAACGTACTAAGTAGTTCTAGATAGATAATTCACTACAATCCACTTAATCATGCAAGTATTTTTGAAGAAAAGCTTACACAATGAGCTCAACTATGTAGTAAGGTAAGACACATAGAAATAAAGAGAGAATTAGTAACCACCGAGTAGCACAATTGGAATCCTGTAATCTGGTTCAGGGATCACAGTCTCTCTGACTCTGCTCCTCACCCTCCTTCCAAGCTGTCAACAAATAAATTCACAGTTAAAATTCATAGTAACTACATGCAAAGAGACTTATACAATACATGCAAAGCTCAATTGTAAGCAACATTAAAAGGGAAAAAATAGAGCCACATAAGATTGCAGTAGTAACCAGTGAGTTAACAACAAGACGGTTTCCATGTCTTCCGGCAAATTGTTTCAGAAAAATTTGGGTTGAACACAACTTGTCCACACAATGAAGTCCTGAAAGCACTCAAGTATCCAATCTTTTCCCTCTCTGAAACAACCACATAACGGTAAATATCCACACTTTTTTGAAAAGGGGAATGAAATTTTGACTTGACTTAACACAGAACACCGATAAATGATAGAAAACAAATGAAATTACATGTAATTGGCTTACTTTGGGAGGGAAGAAACCGGTGTACGGACAACAAAGTGCTCGCCATTTGTTTGTGCATCACAAAACCATGTCCTTGTTTTATGTGGAGGGAGCAATAAGAATGATTTTACGATAATGCCCATCATTTTGTTATGGCAAAGTTGCCGTGTCACGAGGTCATTCAACGTGTGGAAGGGTATTAAAGTAACAAAAGGGTGAACTTTACCCACGGATTCGAGGGCCTTATCTCTTCCAACTTGTTTCCGTTTATAACTGAGAAGAGCTCACTCCTTCGGTTCAGTTCAGACCAAGCCTTGCTACCCCTTTTGATATTTCGGAGCACTCGTGATTTGGAATGGCGCATTCTCTGTGTTTTACTCCTATTTGTTCCTTGAAATCTTCAAACAAACTTGGTATTCTTAACTCTCTTTCTCTCTGTGTGTGTGTTTGTGCTTTCTTGTATTTGTCGGGTTTTACGATGCTTATGTAATTGAATGAGAAATTATATCAATGTAAAAAATAGGAGCAGTTACTGGTAATTCAGTTGCCCAAAAGGCTTTTCCGATGAAAGAAGCATGCCAGCATTCAAAAGCTCGAAACTTTCAGTCTTTGGAGGTTAAGGTGAGATTGATTTTAGTCTCCCAGTTACTTTACAAATGAGATAATTTTTGTTCAGTTCCTTATGTCAAAAATGCTAGCACGAAGTGGTTTGTTGGATGGGTAGTCAAGTAGTTTATTGTTTGTGATACATCATAGTTCATGAGCTGAAAAGCGGGCTTGTAGTATGACTTACATTGATTAGCGTTTTGTCTGGTAATATTTGCAACAAGTGAGTGCTGAACTGAGGATGAGTTGAGTTCTATGAAAGGATATGATAAGGCTATGTTTGGATATCTATTATTAGCAAATGGTGAATGGAATAAGATAGAATTGAATGGCATGGAATGAGGTGGAATGAGATGAAATCATTCTATTTTGTAGATTTTTTTTATAGTGATAAAAAAATAAGACTTGGTTTCATCCCATGCCTCCTCAATTCTATTCCATTCTTTCTTATTTTAAAGAATCCAAATAATGAAACATGGTATCATTCCATCTCATCCTTTTCCATCAACCCAACCAAATATAGCATTGAGTTGATCATTAGCCAATTTAATATTTCTCGAAAATTTAAATGGAAGGGGGGTCTTGGCTCAATGGTTAGGGTTGTTTCCTGTGAACTAGGAGATTAGGGTTGACTTTGAGTTTTTAGCATGACCTCGTCATGGCAGGAGTGCTATAGCACCGGGTTTTTGTATTGTGTTGAACATTGCATAGTTGCACATATCTTGAATCACTCTGATTTTGATTTGATACAGGCTACAGAAGATAAAAGTCAAGGCACAAAAGTAAGGAGCATTGTGTGTTCTGATTGTGATGGAAATGGTAAGTGAAAATGTAGATTTGAGTTCCTTTTTTACCACGATCTTTTGCAGTTTTTTATACTTTATTCAACAATGGGTTTAGATTGACGAGTGCCTTCATGTGATATCGTATAGCAATTGCTAGTTTTGCACAAAAATTGGAAGAAAAACAATAAACTTCATAAAAATTTAGATAGTTCAGTGCTTTGTTGTCTTGTTGAGAAATTTTATACCTTTTCCAAAAATATTGTTATGCCAGTAGTGAAGGCAATGGCTTTAAACTCTATTAACATTTAATTTTAAACCTTATTAACTTGATCGATTCATATTTTAGTTAATTGTTCAGCCCTTAATATTTCATTCTTCATGAGATAAGGTAATAGTCTGGAGATTTGTTCATTCACGTATTATCAGTTAGTTATTGCTGATTATGGTTCTCTACTATGCATTTATTCTTGATGATCAGCCAGGATTTTTTTCAATGCATAGTTGAGGCCCTACTGCTTTTGCTATATTAGTCGTGAATACAACAAAAGTTGCCAATTTCTGGGGAGCTAGCTGATATTTCTTAGTTTCCTTCCCCCTCCCCTCTCTTCCATTATCATAAGTTTTCAACTCACTAGGTTGTATCTTTTTGCTCAACTGCTAGGTGCAATAGAATGTACTCAATGCAAGGGTAGCGGAGTTAATTTGGTAGATCACTTCAATGGACGATTTAAAGCTGGTGGATTATGCTGGTTATGCAGGTAACTGCATTGAACACCACACTTGTGTGAGCATGTGTGACTGCTATGTTGTGGGTTGTACGGTCAGTATGTTCTTATATGTATCAATTTTTATCCCCCCAAACAATGGTACATTCATCAATACCAGTTCTGCTACCACACTATGCTTGCCATCAAGGTGTAAACAGAGAATAAATAGTCTATCTAAGCCTGTAAGTTTAAGACTATAGTTTATGCTTACATTTTTGTATTGGCAGTAGCAGAATGTGTAAAAGTAGTAAATATTCTTTCCCCGATCTTTGAAGTGTTCAAGTTTAGTTGAGGATCCTACTCAGTTGATTGTAGTCAACAGCTGCAGTTCCCAGATAGAATAAATAGATAAACAAATAAGACTCAATTTTGACAAAATGTATAGAACAAAAATATTAAATGCTAGTCCAATGTTGAGTTCGCTCTACACAGTTCCACCATCACAATTCTTGTCCAAATGGTGTATGTAATTCCATTTTTCTTCTTTTCCTTGAAGCTAATCGGTTGGCTGTTTAGCACAATAGCTAGGCTTGGGGCAGCTATGTGGTTTTTCTGCTGGTGCCTTTAATCTCAAAGTAGAACCTTCATTTTTTCTTCTCTGTTTGTAGTTTTAAACATTATGCAGTTACGGCACTACCGATATTTGCATGAAATGGTTCAGTTCATCTCTGTAGAAATTTATGATGATACTATAGGGATCATTTTGTGCTTATCTACGGTTCAGTGGTTCCTCTGTAGTTGTTAGTATGCATTTTCCTGCATGACTTATTATTACTGTAAGTAGTTGTATGATTTTGTTCATAATTTGTTGTATTCCCTGATTATAACATTATTGAAAAGCTAGGTGCAATGCAAAAACTCATGGTATGTAGTTCAAGTCTAAAAATGTGAAGCTTCTTTCAGGGGTAAAAGGATATTTTGTGTGGCTCTTGTAATGGGGCTGGCTTTCTTGGTGGATTCATGAGCACATTTGATGATTAGAAGATTGGCTAGATTGAATAATGAAGATTCCTCACAGCTAAAAAAAAGGGAAGCGGAATCCACTTGTTCCTCTGTTGGTCTTTCTTGTAATGTTGTATTTAATATTGTATTCTGCAGTTTTGGCAATAAGATTTTGTTTGAATTTAGTATTGTTCCGTGGTAGAGTGTTTACATGCTATATTGCGTCTAATTGAATTATTAAGCAAGGCTGGAAGAAGTTCAGTTAACAATCAGGGAGCAAAATAAAAGCAGAAAGAAGCTAATGATCCAAAAAATAAAGCAAAACAGGAGGCGAAAAAATCACATAATTCCGATTTTCTTTTTACAATCAAGTCAATCTCTATTTTGAAAGTCACTAAGAATGAACCAGTGATGAGGAGTTTTTGTAATTTACATAACCAGATTAAAATTTTATTGGCTGCCATTGTACCGAAAAAATAAAAAATTCCCGATTTTAGCATGTGCTTTTAGCTGTTAAAGTTGCAGGGGAATATTAATTAATTTGAAAGTTTTCTTAATTAATCAATAACTTAACTGATTAATTATAACAAACAATCTCGTGATTGTTTTAAGTTGCAGTTATAATCAATGTTGCAGTTAATTTACTGTCAAAAAAAAAATGTTGCAGTTAATTTGTGCTTTTGATATTTTATTCATAGATAGAAAGTTTTAAATTGCAATTATGATCAATGTTGGAGTTAATTTGTGCTTTTTATATTGTGAAAAAATACAGATAAATGTGGTCGGCGGATCATATGCTTTCAAAACCTGCCTATGACCGTCTCTGACTGAATTATCAGTCATGGGAGTAATTTAAGAGTTTAATTTAATGACTTAGAGATCCCATGACTGGCAAGTTGGCTGAGATGGATTAAGGGAGCTTTTAATTGTAGAGAATCCATGTTGGGTTGATGCATCTGTAATTTCAATTGTGATGAAAATCTTTACATTACAACTGTAATTATAGTTGCTTATTGTAATTTGAAACCCTGCATACGTTCAAATGTGTTACTCTGACGAAGGGTATTAATTTGTCTTACGGTAGACAAGGTCATGTAAGGAAAATTGCGTGTTATTATATATAATAGTTTCCGAAGACTATCAACCCTGTAATTATGATTGCTTATTGTTGATACCTTGATTTTTGCTAACACGCCCCTACTTTTTTGGAAATTAATTTAGATAGCAAATTTTTGCCATTGAGAAGTAAGCTTCCGGAATTGGGGTGTATTAGCAAAAGTCAAGGTGTCAATAGCAATGCCCGTGAAGGATTTGAGGGCTTTAAGCAAGTGAAGAATTGGAGGTTGAGGTAGTTAAGTTTACCTGGACAAAGCAATCATGGAAATGAAGCCTGAGTAGGCCAGGAGCAATGGTTGGATCTTTGTTGAAGTAGGATCCAACGGTGGACCGTACGATGGCCTCAGCTCTTGGACATGAAGTTGAATAAAACCCCGTTTTCAGTTGGGCTTGTACTGCCAAAGTTGTCACCAAAATCATTAGGGAGCCCAATATGACAATCATTTCGTAATATGAATTTTAAACCTTATTAACTTGATCGATTCATATTTGAGTTAATTGTTCAGCCCTTAATATTTCACGAGATAAGGTAATAGTCTAGAGATTTGTTCATTCACATATTATCAGTTAGTTATTGCTGATTATGGTTCTCTACCATGCATTCATTCTTGATGATCAGCCAGGATTTTTTCAATGCATAGTTGAGGCCCTACTGCCTTTGCTATATTAGTCGTGAATACAACAAAAGTTGCCAATTTCCGGAGAGCTAGCTGATATTTCTTAGTTTCCTTCCCCTTCCATTAACATAAGTTTTCAACTCACTGGGTTGTATCTTTTGCTCAACTGCTAGGTGCAATAGAATGTACTCAATGCAAGGGTAGCGGAGTTAATTTGGTAGATCACTTTAATGGACGATTTAAAGCTGGTGGATTATGCTGGTTATGCAGGTAACTGCATTGAACACCACACTTGTGTGAGCATGTGTGACTGCTATGTTGTGGGTTGTACGGTCAGTATGTTCTTATATGTATCAATTTTTATCACCCCAAACAATGGTACATGCATTAATACCAGTTCTCCTACCACACTATGTTTGCCATCAAGGTGTAAATAGAGAATATAAATAGTCTATTTGAGCCTATAAAGTTTAAGACTATTGTTTATGCTTACATTTTTGTATTAGCTAGCAGAATGTGTAAAAGTAGTAAATATTTTTTTCCCCGATCTTTTAAGTGTTTAAGTTTAGTTGAGGATCCTACTCAGTTGATTGTAGTCAACAATTGCAGTTCCAGGATAGAATGAATAGATAAACAAATAAGACTCAAATTTGACAAAATGTATAGAACAAAAATATTAAATGCTAGTCCAATGTTGAGTTCGTTTTACACAGTTCCACCATCACAATTCTTGTCCAAATGGTATATGTAATTCCATTTTTCTTCTTTTCGTTGAAGCTAATCGGTTGGCTGTTTAGCACAATAGCTAGGCCTGGGTCAGCTATGTGGTTTTTCTGCTGGTGCCTTTTAATCTCAAAGTAGAACCTTCAATTTTTCTTCTCTGTTTGTAGTTTTTAACATCATGCAGTTACAGCAATACTGATATTTGCATATTAGAACTCTCAATTAAATGTATTTAGTTCATTACTTATCTTATGGTTAATATTTAATTAGCTGTTAGTTAGTTAGATTAGTTGATGAGCTGTCAATTAGTTAGTTTCTTAACTGTCTCAGAATTCAACCGTGAGCTTGGTTATATAACCAACTCCTTGTAATCTTTTTCAATCAATCTATCGTAAAATGAGATTCATCTCAAGTTCTTTCTCTTTGGTTTAATATGGTATCGTGAGCAATTCTTCCGCATCGATCCTTCATCGCATGCATGCGATTTCATCTCTCCGATTTTCGATTTTCTTCTCGATCTCCGATCGTTTCTACGTTGTTTCATTGCTCCCGCGATCATCTTCAATCGCCATCCTCTTCATTGTTCGATTTTCCTCAACAAGGCGAATCAAATGCGTAATCACGATGATGCTTTATCCGTGATCCTTCAGATAATCCAGGTCTTGTTCTCGCTTTCACAACCTCTAACCGAAGATAACTTCGCTTCTTGGCGCAGAGCTATGCTCATGGCTCTCGATGGCAAGAACAAAGTAGGTTTTGTTGATGGAACGATCCTCAAGCTCCCTGGCGACATCCACAAGATCGCGCTGGATTCGTGAACAATAGCACCGTGATCTTCTTGGCTCCTCAATTCAATCAAGAAGCGAGATTGTCGCCAGTTGTTATTTACTCGCCAAGGTCGCCGCAATTTGGCAAGATCTTCATGTGCCAAAGAAAAGAATGGACCACGGTGTTTCACTTGAAGAAAGAAATGATCAATTGCACACAAGGTTCATCTTCCATTGGTTCATACTACACCAAATTCAAGGCTATGGGAGCAACTCGTGAATATCGCCCGGCCCACCATTGCAATTGTGGTGGAGTTCAACCTTTATTGGATCACCTTCAAGTCGAATGTGTCTATACATTCTCGATGGGGCTTAATGACGCTTTCATGAATGTGAGAGGCCAAATCCTCGCTAATGGATCCACCGCCGCCCATTGATCGTGCTTTTGCTCATGTTTCTCAAGATGAGAAGCACAGCAAGTAGGTAATTCGTTATTCCTACCGATTCCCCAATGGCCTGTGCAGCTCAAGCTCCAAAAGGAAAATTCACTAAGAAGGAAAGACCTACTTGCTCACACCGTGGAGCTTTAGGTCACATCAAGGAGAAATGTTTCAAGATTCATGGTTATCCACCATCTTATAACAAGAAAGGTCCAGAAACAAGCCTCAGCCGCCGTTGTTAATCTCGCTGCATCAAGAAAATGCCGTGCACATGATGCAACCGTTCTTCAATGACCACTCAACAATATCAAATGATGATGCGCCATTCAAGCTCAAATGGCTAAGGTCAAGCTACACCTGAATTTGATCCATCGTAACTCTTGCCTAGGTATGGTTTTGTCCACTTTTGAGTCATCAAATCACAAAGACTTGGATATTTGATTCTCGCGCTTCTTCGACATTTGTTGTGATCTGGCCCATGTTCAATTCTTTCACATACTTGATAAACATGTCACATTACCAAACAAGACACAAAGTTGTCATTAGTGCTATTGGTTCTTGCTTGATTTATCACCAACACTTAAGTTGTATAATGTCTTGTATATACCTTCATTTAGTGTCAATTTAGTTTCGTAAGTCAACTATTACAAAATACTAAAATGTCACTAACTTTTCTTGCCAATAATTTTTTCATCCAGTGAACCCAACAATCAAGGAGATTGGCAAGGGTGACCTAAGCAATGGTCTCTACACCATGCATTCCAATAAGGCATTTCATTCTTCATGTAATAAGGCATTTCATCAAAATGTATGCAATTCGCTTGCAATTCTATATGCACTCGCTTGTCCTTCATTTCCTCGTGGTGCAATTCGCTTCTTTTGCAAAGTCTAAGCACAATGCCAAGCTTTGGCATGCTAGGTCAGTCACTTGTCCGACCATGTTTTGAAAATTCTAAGTGATAAAGTTTCACTCACTGCATTCTCCAATTTCAATTCAAATGAATGCCAAATTTGTCCTTTAGCAAAATTCAAAAGATTGCCTTTACCTCTTTGAATAATCTGTCACAACATCCTTTGATTTGATTCATTGTGACATTTGGGGTCCTTATAATAAATCTACCTATGATGGCAAGTTTTACTTTCTCACTATTGTAGATGATTGTAGTAGGTTCACATGGATTTACATGTTAAATAAAAATCAAGCCCCCTACTGATTAAGCAGCTTTTTCATTTTGTTCAAAACAATTTGACAAAACTATAAATGCTTGAGATCCGACAATGCCAAAGAGTTGGCCTTGACTGAATTTTTGCAGGATAATGGTGTTCAACATCAGCTATGTCCATATAGACCACAACAAAATTCTCGTGGTAGAAAGGAAACATCAAAGATTTGTTAAACATAGCTAGAGCAATCATGTTTCAAGCTAAGTTGCCCATAAAATTCTCTGGGCGACAAAGGTGTGCACTGCAAAGACATCTCATCAATAGACTCCTCCTATTTTGCAAGACAAATCCCTTATGAGATTCTCGCATCGAAACTTCCAATTATGAATGTTTAAGGGTTTTGGGTGTTTAGCATATGCACCACCATTCCTCAACTCGTAAATAAATTTTCCCTGTGGCATCACGATGTATCCTACTTGGTTACCCTAATGGCTACAAAGGTTACAAGTTGTATGATCTAACTTCCGTAAAGTTTATCATTTCTAGAGATGTTATCTTCCATGAGAACACATTCCCTTTTCAACATTTCACACCTACACAAATAATCGATAACTGGGCTTCTCGATTTAGTGTCGCCAAAACCCTTCCAATCACCTATTCATGATGATTCAACATCTGTCCAACACCCGTAAATGTAACCAACATCGACTGCACACACGTAACTCCAAATGTAAACAACTCCTATTCCAGACACAACACCAGCCTCGTTGTTCAAATTTCAAACAAAGACTCTATCAACTTGCCACCAAAGAATACCAAACCTTAGAAGGTCCTTCTAGACTCATAAAAGTCCCGTGATACTTAGATGATTTTGTATGCAACACTTCTTATCCAATCAATTCCCACCTTGCATACACCAAACTGCTCTCCAAAGATACCACAACTATATCCTGCAGTTTCATCAGCTATGAACCTCGCCCCATCATCAAGCCTCGCAAATCAGCTTGAGTGGTGTAAAGCTATGCAGAAGAGATCAATGCACTTGAAGCCAATAACACTTGGTCTATACAACCACCGCCGCAGGAAAGAAAAGCATTGGATGTAGGTGGATTTTCAAAGTTAAGTACAAAGTCGATGGAAGTTTGATAGATATAAAGCTATACTTGTAGCTGGGTGGGTACACCCAACAACTTGGTCTAGACTTTGTGGACACTTTTTCTCCAAAGGGCAACTCTCACCACTGCTCGGTTTTATTAGCCTTGGCCGCACAAAACAAGTGGAAGTCAGTTCAACTAGACATTAACAATGCCTTCCTCAATGGTGATCTATTCGAGGAAGTTGTATATGCAATCGCCACTTGGTTATCCTAGCAAGGGAAAGAACATGGTATGCAAGCTCAACAAATCCTTATATGGTTCAAGCAAGCGCCTAGGCAATGGTTCCATAAGTTCTCATCAACCATTATGCAAAATGGTTTCATTCAAGCTTCGCAGATCCTTCTCTTTACAAAAGGGTCAGACAAAATCTGGTCATTCTTTTGTCATATGTAGATGACATTATTCTTGCTAGTCCGAGTGACAAGTCAATTGCAAAGAACACATCAGCCTTCTCCAAAGCTTATTCAAGCTAAAGTTGTTGGGAAATCAAATACTTCCTAGGATTGAGATTGCTACTTCTCCTAAAGGCATATACCTATGTCAAAGGAAGTATGCCACTCAATTACTCTGACACCGGTTTTCCAATGCTAACCCACTTCCCACACCAATGGATCCAAATATACAACTCGCTGACACCGAAGGAGAACTAGTCACAGATCCTTCTCAAGATGTAAGATTAATAGGAAGATTAATGTATCTCACTATCTCGCGCCGCATAGCTTTTGTCGTGAATAAGCTCACCAATTCATGACTCACTCAACTCATCACCTACATGCAAGACATCATATCCTCGCAAGATGTACAAACATCTCCTGACAAGGTCTCCTCTTTTCGCAAAACTGACCGCCATATCAAAGATATGCAGATGCCGATCGGGAAGTCAGACATCAACCGTAAAGTCTACCATCGGATTTTGTGTTTTTATTGGTGATTCCTTGGTAGCATGGAAGTCCAAAAACAGCCTACAATATCAAGATCCTCCGCAGCAGGCATTATCGCGCATTAGCTCTTTCTAACAACCGAACTATTGTGGCTAAGACAGCTTATCGAGAGCTTTTCAAGTCAAGGTTCCTCATGCAAAGTTTTCGTGACAACAAATCGCTATTCAATTAGCAAGCAATCCTACTTTGAATGAGAGATCAAAACACATCGACATTGATGTCCATTTTATCAAAGAATATGTCAAAGAACAACTTCATCAACCTTTTTCACGCTCCTTCCAAGCATCAACTAGTCACCTTTCGACAAAGGCACTTCCTAAGCAATCATTTGTAAACCTCATCTCCAAGTTGGGAATATATGATATATATCTTCCAACTTGAGGTGGGGTATTAGAACTCTCAATTAAATATATTTAGTTCATTACTTATCTTATGGTTAATATTTAATTAGCTGTTAGTTAGTTAGATTAGTTGATGAGCTGTCAATTAGTTAGTTTCTTAACTGCCTCAGAATTCAACCGTGAGCTTGGTTATATAACCAACTCCTTGTAATCTTTTTTCAATCAATCTATCAGAAAATGAGATTCATCTCAAGTTCTTTCTCTTTGGTTTAATATTGCATGAAATGGTTCAACTGCTTCAGAGAAGTTTATGATGATACTATAGGGATCATTTTGTACTTATCTACAGCTCAGTGGTTCCTCTCAGAAGTTGTTAGTATGCATTGTCCTGCATGACTTATTATTATTGTTAGTAGTTGTATGATTTTGTTGTATTCCCTGATTATAACAATATTGAGAAGTTAGGTGCAAAAACTCAATAGTATGTAGTTCAAGTCTAAAAATGTGAAGTTTATTTCAGGGGTAAAAGGATATTTTGTGTGGCTCTTGTAATGGGGCTGGCTTTCTTGGTGGATTCATGAGCACATTTGATGATTAGAAGATTGGCTAGATTGAATAATGAAGATTCCTCACGGCTAAAAATGGAAGTGGGAATCCACTTGTTCCTCTGTTGACTTTTTTGTAATGTTGTATTCAATATTGTATTCCGCAGTTTTGGCAATAAGATTTTGTTTGAATTTATTATTGTTCCGTGGTAGAGTGTATACATGCTAATATGCTATATTACGTCTAATTGGATTATTGAGCAATGATGGAAAAAGTATTGATTATTGAGCAATGATGGAAGAAGTTCAGTTAACAATAAGGGAGCAAAATAAAAGCAAAAGATGCTAATGATCCCAAAATAAAAATAAAAATAAAAATAAAAATAATATAGCAAAACAGGAAGAAAAACCCGGGGGTATCAAATAATCACGATTTTCTTTTAACAATTAAGTCAATCACTATTTTGTAAGTCACTAAGATTGAACCGGTGATGAGGAGTTGAGGTAATTTACATAACCAGATTAAAATTTTATTTATGCCATTGTACAAAAAAATCCCGATTTTGGCATGTGCTTTTAGTTGATAAAGTTGTAGGCTTAATATTAATTAGTTTGACACTTTCTTAATTAATCAATAACTTAATTGATTAATTATAACAAATAGAGTAACCTTGTGATTATTTTAAATTGGTTCGAGATGGATTGAGGGAGTTTTTGGTTGTAGAGAATCAATGTCGGGTTGATGCATCTGTAATTTCATTTGTGATGAAAAATCTTTACATGACACCTATAATTATAGTTGTTTATTGTAATTTAAAACCATGCATATATTCAAATGTGATCCTCTATTGATGAAGGATATTAGTCTCTCTTCCGGGAGACAAGGTCGTGAACTGAAGTGCACTGTACAAAGGAAAATTGAGTGTTATTATATATAATAGTTTCCAATGTCAATCAATCAAGTCGCTTTGGCCGAGTGGTTAAGGCGTGTGCCTGCTAAGCACATGGGGTTTCCCCGCGAGAGTTCGAATCTCTCAGGCGACGATATTTTTTTTTATCCTCATAAATATGATTTCATTCATTTGCATTTATTTTTTCATACACCACGACTACATAGTTGAAATAGTATTTGAATATTTGTATTTCACAGCTCCGTTGCTAATGCAACCAAACTCAGAAACCAACCAACCATTATTACGAACACAAATGATCAATTAAATTTTGAACACACTTTTCTAATCTCTCCATCACTACCAGTCTTCACCTCTACACTACTCAACTTAACCATAGCCTTGGGAAATTCAAAATCAAATCTTAACCCCAATAACCCTCTAAAGTTCCCAGCATAATTTTGCACCACCCTTCGTGTGGCAGAATCTTCCCAAAGCCTCTGGTCTGACTCTAGAACCCCATTACCATCACGTACATTCTTGAAGAAACTTACATCAAATTTGGTCGGACTATCTTTGTCCAAAGCCACCCTTCTCAAACCATCACCGTTTTTTGGACAAAGCGCTTGAAGTTGGGCCAAGAAAACTAGGTTTATAGTGGGATCAGCATTGCCAGTGGTGGTGAAATTGTATAGACGGTAACTAAAGAACCTGCATTCTGTCTGGCCTATGGTATGTGCTCCTGCAGATGAAGTAAACCATATATAAATCATGCAAGGTTTTAAAAAAATCTCCGCAATCGCGATTTGGGTCGCGATATCATAGTTTTTGATATCTTCGGTTCACAACCCCAATGCGACCGCGATTGTATGGACTATATTTGACTGCAATTCTCCGTAATATCAAGTATGGCGATGTGATCGCGACCATGATTTAATTATCAGTGTGCACCAACTATTAGTAGCATACATATATATGAGTTACATATTCTATATATTAAATACTGTGAAAGAAAACATACCAACTAACGTGACAAGGTCTTGATCATCTAGACCTTTGGCAGCAAATTTTTGCCTCTGGACAGAAACTGGGTCAAGTGGAGAAGGCAAGTTAAAGGCTTGAGATGATAAAGAAATCCTCCCATCTCTTCTTCCTGTGGGTACTGACCAACTTGGGCCATCACTCTGCCATATTCACAAATCATGTGTTAACTTTATCAGTTCCTTCAAAAAGACTATGCTAGAGTGTATTTCAGTAACTGAAAGTTTAGAAATTAGGAATTATTTTAATACCAAATCGACAGCATCACGTGCTGCCAACGCTAGGATGTCAGCACATGAGACAACTCCAGGGCATATGGCCTCTATTTGCGACTTTGCATCATCGATCACTTCAAAACCTCTTAGACCGAGGTTTGGCGATGCACTCCTCTCTGCAGAGGACCCTGCAATCAATATTGACCCATCGCAGCCCTGTGGGAGATATTGTCAAATAACTTTTTTATTTGTATATTAAAAGAAATTTTAATAATTTCATAAATGTATTGTATATGTAAATATATTTTGTTGCAGTTTTGACTATTAACTTTTTTAATTAGCTGATATAACAACTTCTTATTATTTTTCTGAAGTAGCCTCAGGAATTTAAAATATTAAAAACTATATATTAACTGACACCTTGACCCCTACTTTTTTGGAAATTAATTTAGATAGCAAATTTTTTGTACTCGTTTTGTTGACACCTTGATTTTTGCTAACACGCCCCAACTTTTTTGGAAATTAATTTAGATAGCAAATTTTTGCCATTGAGAAGTAAGCTACCGGAATTGGGGTGTACTAGCAAAAATCAAGGTGTCAATAGTAATGCCCGTGAAGGATTTGAGGGCTTTAAGCAAGTGAAGAATTGGAGGTTGAGGTAGTTAAGTTTACCTGGACAAAGCAATCATGGAAATGAAGCCTGAGTAGGCCAGGAGCAATGGTTAGATCTTTGTTGAAGTAGGATCCAACGGTGGACCGTACGATGGCCTCAGCACTTGGACATGAAGTTGAATAAAACCCCGTTTTCAGTTGGGCTTGTACTGCCAAAGTTGTCACCAAAATCATTAGGGAGCCCAATATGACAATCATTTCGTAATTCGTACTAACAATGCAAACACAAACAAGTATCCTGCCAACTTCAAACTTATAGTATTAGATTAGATGGTTCTCTCCTCACCTTGCTTGCAGCATTTGTGTCACAGATTGTCACTTATATAATAAGGGTTTGTCTCTTGGCAAAAGTGGATCTTACGAGATATGATTGAGCTTTTCTTAATTATTTTATTCGGATAGTGAATAATAAGGTGTTGGCCAATTAGCCAAATACATTTTTATAAAGTGGAGATATGTGGTGGATAAATTAAAAGACGGTTCCCCTTTTTATGTTTTTCTTAAGTTCATACTAGAGATTTGAATTCATTGTATAGTTGCATAAAGGGGAGGTCTTTCCATCACTCCTTTATCTATGATGCCTCTGCTTTATTCCTCAACGCGTTTCCGCTTTCTCTGTCTCTTATATTTGCTCTTAATGCTCATCTTTTTGCTTTCTAGTTCTTTGTTTGTTTTCGTTTTGTTCACATTAGATGGTTCATTCATGTACTTCAGTGAAAATTCTTCTGTATCACTTTAGTGCCAAAATTGTGAATTGAATACCAAATTAAAGCTGATTAACTGTCAAGCACCAGGCAGGCTAAAAAAACAGTTGAATAGCAATCAGATGGTGACTACCTAATTAAAACATCTGAAGTAGTAGTAGTTCACACTTCACAAAACAAAGATCACTTAGTCATAAAACATTGAAACATATCAGTCTGTTGGAGACTCCTAATTTTTTTTATTTCCGATTAAGTTTTTATGATCTAAATTCTCTCCTATGTTAAATTACATTAGATGGTTGTTATGGGCCGACCTCCGAGCTGGGCTCTTAACTAGATCACTGAGTTGAACTCTACAATATCCGAGCCAAACAGAGCTCAGCCCAATGCCATCCGAGCTGTAATGGGCCAAGCCCATTAATCAAGCAAGGCCCACCTAAGGGAATGACCGAGCTGACCAAGCAGGTCCTGAACCTTCCAGAGGAAGCATGTCAAAGGATAAGATAACACCTAAAACTGTTATGAGCTCCGAACATTGGGGAACACGAAGCCAGTATGAGATAAACCCTGAACCCTATCAAAAAGGATATACCAGTGAGGATAAGCTCCTCCCAAAGGACTTGTCAAGAAAAGACCTAGGCGCATAACTCCTGATCGACTGCTATATAAAGGGGGCTTAGCCCCTCAGGTTAAGGATACTCTCTATACTCTCTACAACCCTAAACACTTAACTCATCTCATGCTCACCTTCTCTCCCTCCTAAAAGCCCTATCTAACTTAGGCATGGAGTGCCTTTTGTCGGGTACTCCTCCAGCCACAAGAGGAAGGACATTGCGCCCGGAGGAAGAGAGCTCTACTAGTTCGTGCATTAACATTGGCGTCCACCGTGGGCCCCTGTAAAACTAGCCTAGGCCTCAAGGATACCAATCGAGCAAGATGGTACACACCAGGAGCACGGTGAACCGACGATCGCCACCACCAAGCCAAAACACAGTCAGTCAAAGCCAACCCCCGCCTCCGGACCCGGTCTTGGAACACCTCAGGGCGGAGAATGAAGAGCTAAAATGTCGGATCAATGAAGTCCTCGATCGTGAGTAAGAAGGTCACCACGAGACACCCTCCAGACATGCCAGAGTACTCAAGAAAGACGATGATAGGGACTCTTCCTGAACAGATCGGTCGAGCAGAACAACGAGCCCCAAACGCAGGCATGCTCGCCACCACCGAGACTGGCCATCGGAGATCGGACTAACCCTGCTCCCTTTCAGTGACGAGATCATGGTCGATCCAGTCCCCAAGCACTTCCAGATTCCCACCATGGACGCTTATGGAGCCAAAACCGATCCGGAGGAGCCCCTCACCTCCTTCAATGCTCGGATGTTGCTGGTCGGAGCCTCTGAAGGCCTAAAGTGTAGAACTTTCCCATGTACCTCAAGAGATCCGCCATGATGTGGTTTTCTAACCTCCCACAACACTCGACACTCCTTTAGCCACCACCGGCGCCAGAGCCAGATTCACAACAAGCCAAGCATTCAGAAAGAACTCCATCCGCTCGCTCGGGTTCAAGTAGATCGAACGAGACCCTCAAGTCATTCATAGACTGTTTTAACAATGAAAAGGCTCAAGTCAGGAACCTCAGCACCGACGTGGCGCTCCTTGCCATGGTGTCAGCACTAAAGCCCGGACCTTTCTCCGACTCTCTTGCACGACGCTCTGCCGAGTCCCTGGACGAGCTGAGATGCCGAGCTGTGGGGTACATCAACATGGAAGAAGGAGCGGCTGCTAAAAAAGAATCCCAAGGTCGGCAGGATAAGGGAAAAGAATCAACCAGACATCGGGGCGACAGGCGGGATGATCGCCGAGGACGTCGAGAATACATGGGTCAATTTACCTCCTGACAGTGGGAAGGGAACGAGTATTCAAGGAAGCCTACACGGCCAACCTGATCACTCTGCCTCCACAGAAGGACTCCCCACCTGATACAGATCGCCAGAGATAATGCGACTACCACCGTGTTTATGGGCACACCACCAACGAGTGTCAGGCACTCAAGGTGAAGATCGAGAAGCTCATCTAGGCCGGACACTTGAAAAGCAAGCACCTCAAACAAGTGTCAAAGCAACTGAGAAATAAAAAAAATGTTAAGGAAAATATGAAAAAGAAGTAATTAAATTAACACTAAAACAGAAATTAAAACGGGTTCGAAATAGAAGTTGCCTTCAAAATTACTGGTAATGGTAAAATTGATCCCCGGCAACGGCGCCAAAAGCTTGATGGGACCACGACAAGTGTACCGGTCGCTGCAAGAAATAAAGTCAAGAATAACCTAATATCATTCTCAAGGATCAAGGCCAAATACCAATATACGCAAGCGATTACTAGGTGAACACCAAAAGATTTTAATATGGTCGAGATATCAAGTGACAATGAAATTAAAAGAGAAGCAGTAAGTTGTTTTTGTATTTTTGGGTTTAGAGTAGAATAGAGCTATTTGAAAATGTACTTAATGGTAAAAGACATTAGGGACAAACTTCAATTGATTTCCCACTATTGCATGTTGATTTGGCATTAGCAAGTAATTCCCTCTCTAGCTTTGTTATCGAACTCACAATGGTAATCAAATCCTAATTCCTTAGGCAATTAATTCTTTGTCTCCATTAGAAACCCTAATTCCTTAGGTGAATGTAATTGAAGACCAAGCAATAAGACCAACAGTTCAGAAAAAAAATACAATCCAAAAACTATTCCTAGACTAAGAATTGCATGCATGCACTCTCAAGCATTCACAATAGAACTTCCATTCAACATATGAACCACAAATCATTCCATGGGTGATCAAATCATGAAAAGCATTAAAAACAGAGATTGCATGCACAAAGCAAGAGGGAATATGTCATTAGGGTATCCCAAACCAAATACAACAGTGTTCCATCAATATCCACTCATCCCTAATACAAGGGGTTTAGCTAGACATAGAGAAATAAATAAAAAGAAGAGTTAAGAAGAAAGAACAAGTGGAATCCATGGAGAAATATTGGTGAATGTCTTCACCTCCCACCTTCCAATCAGTTCCCAACCTAGGGTTTGAGTTCCAGAGTGTTTTTCAGCCTCCAAGTCGTGATCACTTTTAGGACAGCAAAACAACGAGTATTTATAGTGATTGAGTTCGACATTTGAGGCGCCGGCCTCGCTAACGCCAAGAGGAACAACAGCGCAGCAGCGCCTCAGCCGTGCTCGCACAGAAACAGAGAGAAGGCGCCAGGCGCCAGCATGTTCAGGGCGCCAGGCGCCAGCATGTTCAGGGCGCCCTGCGCCTGAGTGCTTCCAAAAACCCAGCCTGTGCCCTACGCCTCTCCTAGTGGTGCGCTCATACCGAGCAAATGGGCAGCCTTCTACACTTCAAAATGCTACCATGACCTTTAGGTACATGTCTTCAAACAATCCTTTTCTTACCTGCATTAAAACATGACCATAATGAGGATATTTTTCTATCAAAATAGCAAAAGAACTAACATGATTATCAATTAGATTATCCCAATAATAAGGACTCAACTCTTAGGATTAGAGGCTAAACAAGGAAATAAGTCTAGGTTTGCATGAGAATTCCTTCATGAGAATTCCCTTCAATTAAGTGCATGAAAGTGAGCATTATAGGAACCGTGAGCTTTTATCCGCAAGGAAATGGCTTTGTCGTTGGAATTTGGTTGGTTGGCAAGAAAACGAGACGGTGAGTAGTATGGATCGCAAACCGGATGATCCTCCATTACTTCAAATGCAAAGCTACAATTTACTATGAATGGTAGGCTAATCCTCGCAGATCAAGGACAAGAGAAGCTTATTGCTAATGTTAATAATGCAACAGCCTTCCTCCGCTTCCATGCTTGACTACGGAACTTTGTATCAGACGACAATAATTCCCGCATCATATGGCGTAGTTTCGATCACCCAACCGATACTTTGTTGTGGGGTCAATCTTTACCCACCTGAGGCCAATTGTCCTCTAGTTTATCACTGCACTCAACCGCCAAGTGGACGGCTTAATCTCAAGATGCAAAGTCGACGGAAATCTTGTTCTCAGATCCGACATATACAATCAAACAGATTTGATGCTTATCGGGCCTCAAACTAATACTCGATCCTATCAAATATCATCTTTATCTCAACAAAACAGTGGAATGCCGATCATGAATAAAGCATTAATTTATAATTAAGACTTTGGTCGACGAGAAGGAGGACACCGGAACTGCACTCATTTATCGTGGCAACCCTCGATTTTGATGGGGTTTTTGGTCAGATGCTCATCATGTTAACAATGGCAAAGGACAAAAATATCTAAAATGGCCAAAGATAAACACGTGTGAAGTAAAGGGGTTTTATGCGCTTCAACAGCCATCGACATTCAATGACGACAAACCAAAGGTGCCATTGTCTCACAAAGTTATAAATTTATAGATGCAAATGAAGAGACTCTGGTCGCAAAAGAAACTATTCAAAAGCAGAGTGTAGCAGAGGCGAAAGATGGTGGTGCGTACAGTGCCGCCGCTTTTTATAACATGGTCCAAATGGACGACATTGTATGGGAGGACTATTCTTATTTTGAGGCTACAGTGAATGTCATCTAAGATGAATGTCTCATTGCTTGTTTGGATGATTACAACTGCTGGGTCGCATCAGATGACATTGACGAAAAAGTTGCAAGAAACAAGGGTCGCTTTCGAGATATGTGAGAAGGATATGTGATGACGACTCAACCAAGGCATTCTTAAAGGTAGGAAACAACACCATTGAGAACTGATGGGAAATGATAAACCTTTTCCCCACAACCACTACCATCTCCGATCAAGACCACAAGTAACAAGGCAATGGTCCATATTATCGCTGTTACGCTGGTATTTACTATGCTTTTGTGTTCAGTGATTGCTATATCCTCGCCATTACATATACAAGATTCGTATTAAGGTACCAAAGGATAATGTAAACCGGGAACTTCAAATAATGAAGAGGTGGCTTTGAGAAGGTTTTCATACTATGAGTCAAAAGAGCAACGAATCATTTCAGAGAAGAATCGGGTAAGTGGCTCTTGGAGCAACTACAAAGGGGCTTTAAACAAAGGTAGGAGACTGATTAAGTGTGAAGAGACTAGAGAAGTTAGTGGAAGAAGGAGAAAGAGAGTTTCAAGGTATGTGAGCTATCGGGAAAACTCCACCACAGAACCTAGTCTCGCTGTCGGGTTTTTGCAGCTGAGGGTTCTAAAAGGCTTCTGGTTTATGAGTACATGAGCAACGGTTCCCTTGGAAAGCTTCTCTTTGGGGATCAAATGCGTCCAGATTGGAATGAGAGAGTAAGAATAGCACTGGACATTGCAAGAGGGATCGTCTATCTCCATGAAGAGTGTGAGGCACCAATCATTCATTGTGACATAAAGCCTCAAAACATTTTAATGGATGAGTTTTGGACTGCCAAGATATCTGATTTTGGGCTTGCAAAACTTCTAATGCCACACCAAACCAGAACCTTCACGGCGGTTAGAGGTACGAGAGGGTACTTGGCCCCAGAATGGCACAAGAACACCCCAATATCTGTGAAAGCAGATGTTTATAGCTATGGAATAGTGCTATTGGAAATTTTATGTTGCAGAAGAAACTTCCAAGCTATTAATGTCTCGGAACCTGAGGAGGTTCTTCTCTCGGGTTGGGCCTATAGGTGCTTTGTTGCTGGAGAATTAAATAGGCTTGTTCCTTGGGAAGTAGTTGACAGAAATGTCCTGGAAAATATGGTTAAGGTGGCATTTTGGTGCATCCAAGATGAACCTCTTCTCCGGCCAACAATGAAGAGTGTGGTGGTGAGGTTAGAAGGGAGTACTGAAATAGCAGTTCCTCCTGCCCAAATTTTAATTCTGCCTGAAGAAAATGTTGCAGCGTTCATGCTGTTCTCAGTATATTTGTTTGTGTCCTGCTGTTATGTATTTTTCTTTTTTCTTTCAATTGTTAAGATTGTCTCTCAGTTGTGTTGTGATAAAATAAGGTAGCAATCCAAAAAGTTAATGTGGTTATTCCTCATGTCAATTCATGTTATGTTTTAGCAGCAGATCGTACTTCCAAAAAGTTTCAATTTAAATGAAACAAGAATAATTGACAAATATGCACCATAAAAACAGAAAAATGAAAAATAAAACAAATAACAAAAGCCATTCGGTAATGATAAATTACATTACATATTGAATACTGAGAGTCACCAAAATGTCAAAACATAACTTCTTTGAACTCCAGAGGTTTTATTATGTGGAACTGGCACCTATAAATCTATAAAATTAATTCCATCTTTACATTTAGCATCTTACATCTGTGTTAGTATCTAAGCCGTGCATAACAGAGGCGTCCAAATTAAAAGACAAAAAGTGAAAATAGCAATCCAACTACATTGCCCTCAACGTAACCCAGCAGGTTACTTGGCTGCTTGTTCCAGAACCGGTATTTTCTTCCATCTTTCTTCCAATTCACTCAATTGCAACGGTGGCAACGAAAACATGCTAACTGTCGAGCTTCCACTCCTAATTTCCTGCAAAACATGCAAAGCTGATACGGTACTCCTCATATAAAGGCTCTCCATGTACTCAATCTCCGCTAAATCCTTAGGTACCAGCAAACCATCACTCTTGGTAGTGGTTGAAGTTGAAGGATCACAACCTTCAGCTTCGGGAGCTGTCTCACCAGAAGCTGGGAGATCATTCAAATTAGGAAAGAGGTGGTCCAACATTGTTTCACACTCCTTTACCAGCTTGTAGAGCATGTCAGTGGTAAAGAAAGGTTGCTGCAAGACCTTCTGAATGAAGGGCAAGCGAATTAGAGCACCAGTTCTCTTGTCATACTTTTTTAGTATTTTCACTAGCCCTGTGGAAAGAAAATTGAGGTAATAATCAGATATATGAAGCTGTTGAGTTACAAGTAAAAGGAGTGAAACTCCTCTGTATGATTGTTTTTACTTTAAGATGATGCGACCTTTGTATACTATGAAGCGGAATATTTATGAAGATCGGCATCATAGCATTGAGGATCTACGATTCTAGGATTGGCTTACCAAGTAGATAGAAAGAGAATGCTAAATTTCAGAAACATGAACATGTCCAAAGTAGATTCTTTATTCCAAGAAAAGCATATGCTTTGTTTTGTCCTACCAACTTGTCCAGAAGAATTTTCAGGACCAATGGACAACTTTGTTTTGGAAGCGAATCCTATTCCATCTATTTATTTTTGACTTTTCCATTGTATTTAGAAGTGCTATGATTGTAAAATGGACTCGGGCCATGTTTTAACATGTACAAGTTGCAAATTTGGTTATATTTTAATATCAACAAAGAAAAACAAGGTTGAAACTTGAAAGCACCTGTGTAGTTGAGGGCACTGTAGTTCTCCAGCAAGACCATCTCTCCATGAAAATCCACAATTTCCTTGCGAATTTTCATCATCTGTTCACTAGAATACTTTACTTTGGCCACCCTATCTTGCAACTCCTGCATATTTCAATTCAAATATAAATATTCATATGGCTTAAAAAAGAACAAGTGATAATCTTCTGGATAAGAAAAGCAAAACGAATTGACAATTGCCAAATTGCAATAAGAATCTTTACTTTACCATGTTACCTAGTGGAAGCCGGATATTTTTTTTCTTATCACATCAAGATTCGTCATTTATATTCATAATTTAATTTGTGAGTCTATCATCCGGAATGAAATTCTAAATTTCGTTTCAAAAGAAAAAAAAATCTCTGTTTTTCTGTTTTTAATTTTAATTAAAAAATGTCATCTTTTCTTATTTTGTTTTCTTATTTTCAATATCAATATTTTATATCAAGTGCTGAAGTTTAAAAATAAAATTACCTAATTAAAACTTAGAACAAGAAATGAAAACAGAAAATACAAATAAGAACCAACCGAAGATGTATTCAGTATTTTCGTTATGAAAATCACAATATCACAAGAATACGAAAATTCGCGCATTGAATTGGAGTAAACCTTGAAGTCCAAACAGAAATTTCATCAACAAAAAAAAAAAGTCTTAGCAGAAACATATTTTCGGGGCAACCAAACAAACAAGTAATTAATACAAAGATAAAGGAATGATGATAATGGGTGAGAATACCTTAAGCCTGATAATGTACTCTTCCTCCTTCTCAACGAAGAAGTTGTTGAATTTTTCGAGTTCATTCCTCCAACAAGTTCCTGAAGTCTCTCTCCTCCTTGGACATGTCTCCGTCGTCGGCAGCGGGATCGCCGTTTCCGGCATCGACCCTTGACGCTTGGCGGGCGGTCCTCGCCGGCCGCGACAGGCCTGAAGTTCTTGAGCTTCTTCTGAGTTCCTTGTAGGAGAGGAACTTGTCGCGCCATTCCGGCAGAGTTTTCTCGATCTGGTTGCTGAGGCTCTTCCTGAATTTCATGGCTTTCAGTTCTCAAAGAAACAAAAATGACAGTATATAAAAAAATTAATGAAAACAAAAAATTATGTCAAAAATAAAAAGGAGAAGAGAGGAATGAAAATTGAGAAAGTGTAAGTGCGTATGTTTGCGAGGATGGGAAGAAGAAGAGGAGGAAAAGCGAAAGAGCAGTGTGTTATATAGCCGTTAAGAGGGAATATTCGGAGGGTATTGTTGGAATATCCGTAAGAGTATATTTGGGGTTTTATTCCTCTCCTCTACCCCCCCTCTCTCTCTACTTCTACAGTTCTACTGTGCACTCTGTGTACTACCAAGGAATGAGGAGTGGTGGTTGTTGACTTGTGCGGTGCTGTGCATTTTGATTTTTTCAAATTAAATGAAAATTAAATTTTAGAACTCGTCGCCTTGCTGAACCAAAGTACATTTGTATATTCATATCTTTTAACATGAAACAATAAATGTTGAAAAATATTTTAATATTTAAACCCGTACCTTATGGATTTTACCCTTTTTTAATCAAATATCTTTAGTCATAGATATCTAAATCACTTTAATATCATCTAACCATAATTGATTGAAGTGAAAGTCAAGTGTTATCTTAAACGAAAAAATGACGGAGTAAACAAAAATTGTATTATAATATCAGGAAATTTAGATTTTAGAATTATCACTTTTGAGCAAAAACAAAAAAAAACTACTTTTTTAGGTGAATAAAATAGTATGAAGAAATGTTTACGTAACTAACCATATTTTCAACAAATGACCTTTAAATCTTAAGACAATTTTTTTTATTACATCAAAAAAGAAAAATGAAAAAACGCAACAAGAGCACATAATTCTTAGACAATGAGACATCTAAAATATCAACTAAAAAGTTAAATCCACAACAAAAAAGCTAAAAGAGCTAAAAACATACAAAAGAAGAGGATAAATCACGTTGATAATAAGTAAGCTCAAAGGAGTCAGAGTCGATATAATTAAATAATAGATATGCAACTTGCAAAAAAAAAAATAGTACAAATACTAAGAAGAATCAATTTTTTACATTTTATATTTTATGTACGTAATTAATGAGTGTTTCCTATATTGTATATTTTTTTTTCTAAATTTATTACAATTTAAAACAGTTTATATAAATATTGAAAATTCTTACATAAATAAATAATTAACAAATATATCAGATATAATATAAAAATATAATATATGTATAATCATTTCAAAATAAAAAGCTAATGATGACTAGTGTTATTTTTTTAAAAGAGAAAAACCTAAAATATTAAGTGATGCATAAATAGAAAACATATTTAAATCAGAATTGGCCTGAGCATGAGCAGGATGGGCACTCACCTAGGGCCCATTTTTTGGGGTATAATTTTTTTTTACTTAGTAGTATATACAAATATTTAAATAAAGAAGTTACTTAGTAGTATATACAAATATTTATATGCAATTTTTTTTTACTGGAAGAAAAGCATTGCATTTCCAACTCAATAATGTCACTGATACAAATATGTACCGATTCAAAAACATGAGGACGAGCCAAGGATATGGCCTCCCTAGCAAGGGTATGGGCTTGCATATTTGTTTTTCTCTTAATAAACTCTACTTTAAAAGTTTGAATTCAAAACAAGAATGTCTCTACACTTTTGGATTAAACAACTTCAATCCAAAGACGTGTATCCTATTAAACAAAACATTATCTACCACTACAATTGCATCTGCTGAAAGAAGCTTTTCTAAATTGAAATTGTTAAAATTTTATATACAATCAACTATGTCACAAGATATATTGAATAGTCTTATTTTGATTTCTATTAAAAATAATTTTTTAAATAACCTTGATAATGAATGGATTATTTAGGATTTTGCAACAAAAAATACAAGGAGAATAACATACAAATAATTATAAAGGGCTTAAATATGTTTTTAGTCTCTGTACTTATGGAGTGTTTTGATTTTAGTCCCTGTAAAAAAAATTATTTACATTTTAGTCCCTACAAAATATTTTATTTTGATTTTGGTCATTTTCACCAAAATTCATAGGAAATTTAATAGAAAAATAAAGTGTTTTCTGTGGATTTTGTTATGAATTTTGTTCTAAATAATGGTTTTTAGTTCTTTGGATCAAAATTCACAAGAAATTTGACATGAAAATGAAGTATTTATACGAATTTTACTATAAATTTTGCTTAGAAAGATCAAAATCAAAATAAAATATTTTAAAGGCACAAAAAGTAAACAAAAAATTTTATAGGGACTAAAATCAAAATACTCTATATTTACAGGGACTAAAAACATATTTAAGTCTAAAAATAGTAATCCTATTTAATTGAATAATTGATTAACTATTTAAAAAACATTAATTTGACTTGATATGAAAATCAAAACACGTGTTTTCATTAAAAAAACGAGAATATGTGCTAAGACTATCTCACTTTAAAAAATAAAGACTGGAAATTATTATATTAAGGTTATGAATTACATGTTACCTTGGAAAAATATTTGCATAATGTCTTATGTTATTTTGATTTGTTTTTGCATAATTAGTGAGTATCCTTGCATTATATGTGTCATTATAAATTTAGATAAAATTTAAATAATAACTCAAAATGGGATCTTTTAAATTATAAGAGAGATATGATAATAATATGGTATAATATAAAAATAATTAAATATAAGAATAAATTAATTTTTTTACTAAAATAAGTTAAATATTTTTATTTTTAATGTTAGATATAAAATTTTGTTTTTATTTTATTTTGTTTTAATATAAAATAGTACATATTATTTTTTATTTTATGTATAAATTTTTCAAATAGAAAATAAAAATAACGATAGCTTTGTTACTTTATTTAGAGTTTAATGAGCATGTAACGCTGCAAGTGTAAACTGGCTTTACACTGACAACTAATAAGAATTTATTATTCTATTATGTCACCCCACTCTAATAAATATATCTTAAAATAACTATATAATAAATGAGCTCACCGAATGTTAGTGTAAAATAGTCTACATGTTTTTTTAAATATTTTAAATAAAGGGAGCGCTTTGTTAATTTATCACGCATAGTATATTTCCGGGGCATATGGAATATCCGTAGTTGCGACCACGACATGTGTCAGCGTAAAAAAAAAATGTTTAAATACCATTTTAGTTTTTAATTTATTTTCTATGCTCACTTTGGCCTTTAACTATTTTTGAGCCCAAATAAATCTTTAAGTTTTTAAGTTGGGTCAAATAAGATCTTTTCGACCTTAAGCTTTTAAGTTAACAGCCCTTTAAGTTTAAATTGGGTCAAATAAGTCCTACATAAAGAACGACTCATCTTACTCTACTTAAAAACTTAAATGACCTATTCTACCAATTTAAAAACTTAAAGGCCTATTCTACTAACTTAAAAACTTAAGAGACCTATTTAACTTAACTTAAAAACTTAAGGCTAAAAAGAACTTATTTTACCTAATTTAAAATCTTAAAAATTTATTTAGCCCAAAAATAGTTAAAAGATTAAATTAAATCTCAAGTTAAAAGACTAATGGTATTTAAGACAAAAAGAAAAATCAATTGACACAGATATGGAAACTTTTCATTGCGGAATGCTCGAACTGCTAGCGTTGTTCTCTAAAACGACGGCGTTAAATCCCGTTAAACTAAATTATAGGCTAAATTACAAAACTGTTCAGTAAGTTTATTTTAAGTTTCACTGTTCTACGCTTATTTGTTTCGCTTTGGCCCTCTACGCTTTATTTTGGGCTTTTGATTTGTTTCGTCATTACTAAAGTCAATCGTCCGTAGCTAGAATTCTAGCTTTTAGCTACTTTGACAATTGGCTTTTAGTGACGGAAATGACTAACCTATTGTGCCTTTTAAAACGTAAGGGACCAAAACGAAACAAATAAAACATAGAGGACCAAATTAAAACTTAAAATAAACATAAATGACCAATTTTATAATTTAGCCTGAATTATAATAAATGAAGGGACATATCTCGCTTCCCAACAGTCCCACTCACTGCCTACCTGTCCCGTGGCTACTGGGTATGTCTTAAAATCCGCATCTTTGAATGGATATTCTTGGAGACTTGGAGTGTGTTTGGACAATTGGGCTTTCCGGATGAAGAAAGAGGCTATATCTAATCTAATGTACAACCCTGATCTTTATTCATAAGACCCTTTTATCACGCATAAAAATTAATAAAATTAGTTTTTATATTAAATTTATTAATAATGTGGATTTTTTTCTAATATTATCTTTCAATTATTAAGAACGGGAAATGCTTGGTCTATTAATTCTCTTTATTTAATTAGGAGTATTTTTAAAAATAATAATTAATACATTTTGTAATTTGGATTAATTTACACAACTAGTGTAATTTGACCAACAAATAACGATTTGGGGAAACTTATTTTTTATTTACATATCTCGGTGTAAGTCAAGACTACCGGTCACGATTTACTTTTTTAAAAACAAATTATGAGTCGTGGTTGGTAATCACGATTTATTTTTTTAAATATAAATGTGGAATACCATCTAATTCACTATTTACCCATATTTAATTTTTTTAACGACATGCATTTTTATTTTTTATTTTAAAAATTTTGGTTTTAATTAAAAATCTTATTTTTCATGACTTAGGTTTTTTATTTTTTTTAAAAATCAGACAAAGTTTCTAAACGATCATAGGATCTTAAAATATGAATTTTTGATAACCATTGGGTTCAAAAGATGATCAAGATTGTACTACTAGGTGCAGAATATCGTCCAAATCCTGTGAAATTTTAAATCTAAATTTTAACCGTAGCTTATTATGATATAATAGGTTTGATTTATTAATTTACTTTTATGAAATTCACTCACTTGATCATAGACTAAAATGGTTGATTGAATTTCACTCACTTAATTGAGTGAAATTCAATCAACCATTGAGTGAGTGAAATTCAATCAACCATTTTTAATCTATGATCAAGTGAGTCAATTTCACAAAAGTAAATTAATAGATCAAACCTATTATATCATTATAGACTACGATTAAAATTTAATGTAAAATTTCACCTAATTTTTGACAATGCTCATGACCCGACAATACTAATTGACTGTATTTTTGACCCAAATTTTATCAAAAAATCTCAAATTTTATATTTTGAAAACCTTTGGTCGCCCATGACTTTCTCCTAATTTTTTTAAAAAAAAAACCTAAGTCATGAACATAAGGTTTTTATTAATTAAAATATAATTTTTAAAAATATAAAAATAATTAGCAAGGTCGTGATTTCCATTCACTACTTGCCAAAAATTTTAAAAATAATAAAAATGGGTATCACGAATGGCATTCACGACTTATATTTTAAAAAACATAAATCGTGGTTACCAACCACCACTCATTAAAAACAATTTAAAATAAATAAATCGTGACTAGTAGTCCTGACTTACACCAGACATCGTAAATAAAATGTAATTTACCTCAAATACGTAATTTGCTAGTCAAATTACATTAGTTATGTAAATTAATTTGTAATTTGGAAAAGAGTCTTACATATAGGGACTAAGTAATACTATCTAAAAGAATTTAAAATCATTGCTAAAATAGAATTTAAAATAAAATGATTATTGTTCAGTTACGGTATTTAAAAATATATTTTATTTTTTAAAAATGTGAGTACATATTATATAGTTTGTTCTTAAATATTTTAATGCTTTCTATTTTCTAATAATAAGAAAAATCATTACAACATACTCTGTAGAATGATTTTTATTCTGGCTCTATTTCTTTTAGTGTCACTTGTTTTTGACCAGGCACTGTGTAGAACAAAGCTTATCATATTATTTTTGCATTTTTTTATCCAAAGACTATATTATGTAGCTTTTGTAACATGTCGAGTCACCTTAACGAAAAGTCTCAGATTAAAAAAATGAAAACAAATCAAATTTAGTTTATAAAATGAAACAATCATGCTCTTTCAAAATGAGAAAATAATGTCATAATTTTCTTAAATGTAATTACTTAATATATAAAATGGTATGCCTGCTTAAGTGCCAAAAATAATATAAACACGTAAATAATAATTATTTTTTTACAAGGTAAATAATAATCATATAAAGATAAGCATTATGCAATACTTATAATGTTATAAAAGTAATTTTATTTGTCATGTTAAGTTAACATGCAGACTATCAAAAATTTATTAGCACGCTCGGTAAGTAGAACACCTTAACCATTAAATTCCAATCAAATAATGCAAAAGTAAATAAGATAGAGTTATGTATATTTCAAAAAGTTGAGGAAATAATGCTAACCCAAATCATTTAAGCTAAATTTTGAAAAATTTCTCTATAAACTACATTTGAAGCGGTGGTTGTCACATTTCCTTGTTGTTACCTATGAGTATTTTTCAAACCACTGCATGATATAACTCTTGATATTGTGACATATAGTTGACCATGAGAAAAATTTGATTGCAAAAGATAGATTCCCACATGTTTCAAAGATTGTCCCTGACTTTTATTTATAGTCATTGCAAAAGAAACAATCACTAGTTGCTACATATATGTTACTGTTGAACCCATATTGACTTCTCCGATGTGAATGACGGAACAATGGAAGGTATCCCTAATGAGTTTTGATGAATGTTCCTTTGTTCTTGATTTTGATTATGACATTTTGCTTATTAAAAATGAACAGCCAACCATTATTATAGTAACATGATTAATGATATGCGATTCTTTTCATAAAAATGCAAAATAAAATAACTTTTTATTATTGCTTAATGACATGTGATTCCTTCCATATATATATATATGATATTGTGATGTTATCTAATTATATGTTTCCATATTTAATGATCTACCTCTAATATATAGATTAAATAAATCATCATTAATAGCACAAATAATGCAAATTTATTTTTATTCTAAGCAATAAATTCGAATTAATTTTATTTATTAAAAAAACAGCCAACCATTAATATAGTAACATGATTAATGATATACGATTATTATTATTTATATAATTATAGTAATTTTAGTACCGCTTATTTAAATCAGCTTTTTATTAATTCTTACCATTTTATTGGTAAAATTAATTCTTACCATTTATTGGTGTGGTTGGGTGACCATATCAATTTATTTGACCATATCAATTTAATCTATTGAATAAAAGAAACAATTTAAATCCTAAATGTTCTATATGCTGAACTGCAAATAATGGCCTCTGAAGGATTTATCTCCTAGTTCTGGGTGAAAAATCAAGTATGGTATCATAACTTATAATTTCAAGATTGGGTTTTTGTCCTAGTTTCGGGTCAAAGACACATTATATTTCCTCCAAAAAATATATGTTTATATAATATCAAAACTGCTTATTTATAATTTAAAAAAAATGTATGGGGTTGCTTCTTCCAAAAGGTATTTTGGAAAATATCGGTGGATCAAGTTGTGTCTAAACAATCATGTAGCTTTATGATTTCTCATTGATTTTTTTTTCATATTTCAAATAAATATAATTGACAAAATAATAATTTTTCAACTATCAAATTTGATTGCCACATTATTAAATGATAGGTTTCCTATCTCCTTTATTTTAAAATAATTTTTCTAATTATTAAATGATAAAATCTATTTCATTTTAAAATAAATCTTTTAATTTTAATTTAAATATTTAAGTTTATTAATTCCTAGAATGCTGTTATAAGAGATTATTGTAGTGATTTTACCAAATTGCCCTCTGATCAATGCTTACTAACACTATTACTTTTAAGATTACTAGCTTTTTGACCCGTGCAATGCACGGGGTAAACAAAATTTGTCATTTTACTTCTGCGTTTTTGTTTTTTTGTTTAAAAAATATATTTTGTAGCTTTTGTAACATAATGAGCCATGTTAACAAAAAAATCTCAAATTAACATAATGAAAAACAAATCAAATTTGGTTTATAGCACGAAAACAATCATGTTCTTTTTAAAGCTGAGAAATAATGTAATAATTTTCTTAAATGTAATTCTGAATATATAAAATGTTACGCTGCTTTAAGTACAAAAAAATACATCAACTTGTAAATAATAATTATATATATTTTTGACACAGGTAAATAATAATTATATAAAGATAAGCATTAGACAACATATATAATATTATAAAAGTTACTTTATTTGCCATTTGCAGTTAACATACAGACTATCAAAAATTTATTGACATGTTTGGCAAGTAGAATACCTAACCATTAAATTCCAATCAAACAATTCAAACAAGAAATAAGATAGAGTTATGTATATTTCAAAAAGTTGAGAAATAATGCTAACCCAAACTATCTAAGTTAAATTTAAAAACTTCTCTATAAACTATATTTGAAATGGTGGTTGGTCAACCATCTCCCGCTGTTACATATGAAAGTATCTTCAAACCAACGCTAGCATTGATGTAAGCTTCTTGATATTGCAACATATACTGCTTGACCGTAGGAAAAAACCGATTCATAGAAGATAGATTCCTACAATGTTTCAAAAGATCGCTTCTAACTTTTATTTATAGTCATTGCAAAAAGAAACAATCACGGTAAAAATTGTTTGCATTGAAATTTAAAGGGAATTCTTGGATCGATGGGATCAATGACAACTGGGAATAAACACTTTTTCTGCTACTTTGCTGCCGAAATAACCTTTGGTTTCCAACACATGATTGCCAAGTTAGTGACAATAAGGCAAGTGTCATTGTATAATATAGACGACCAATCTATATTTCTAATAACATGATGATGGAACACCAAATCTTTAACTTTAGTTAGTGATTAGGAAGTCCAAATGCATAAATTGTATTCAAAAATTCTAGTATGTATATCATTTGGTCTATCAACATTTCCATCAACCAACTGGAGCTTATCAAAAGTTAGGTAAGTTTTTGTTTCTCCAGGCATCAATGACATAAATGTATTTATTCAAGCGATTAACAACATCATTTGTGGGTGCTAAAATAAGCTCATATGACGTAAAGAATGATCGGTCTCTCATATTTCCTAAAA